>OV049926.1:170509643-170817143 GCA_920104205.1 Eupeodes latifasciatus
GGTCTTATTCAAAGTTAGGCACAGCAATGGAAAGGGAATGATTCCTAGATCACAATCCTGAAATTTCAGCCATCTAGGTGGTCTAGATCGAGAAATATTGGAGTTCAAAAATTGCCCTTGGGGAGCCGACTTTTAAGCCCCTAGGACGCATATAAGCGAGATATTCGCATTTTAAGTTTGAACTTGGATTTTTGCCCATAACTTGTTGTAAAATTGGTCTTATTCAAAGTTAGGCACAGCAATGGAAAGGGAATGATTCCTAGATCACAATCCTGAAATTTCAGCCATCTAGGTGGTCTAGATCGAGAAATATTGGAGTTCAAAAATTGTCCCTTGGGGAGCCGACTTTTAAGCCCCTAGGACGCATATTAAGCGAGATATTCGCATTTTAAGTTTGAACTTGGATTTTTGCCATAACTTGTTGTAAAATTGGTCTTATTCAAAGTTAGGCACAGCAATGGAAAGGGAATGATTCCTAGATCACAATCCTGAAATTTCAGCCATCTAGGTGGTCTAGATCGAGAAATATTGGAGTTCAAAAATTGCCCTTGGGGAGCCGACTTTTAAGCCCCTAGGACGCATATTAAGCGAGATATTCGCATTTTAAGTTTGAACTTGGATTTTTGCCCATAACTTGTTGTAAAATTGGTCTTATTCAAAGTTAGGCACAGCAATGGAAAGGGAATGATTCCTAGATCACAATCCTGAAATTTCAGCCATCTAGGTGGTCTAGATCGAGAAATATTGGAGTTCAAAAATTGCCCTTGGGAGCCGACTTTTAAGCCCCTAGGACGCATATTAAGCGAGATATTCGCATTTAAAGTTTGAACTTGGATTTTTGCCCATAACTTGTTGTAAAATTGGTCTTATTCAAAGTTAGGCACAGCAATGGAAAGGGAATGATTCCTAGATCACAATCCTGAAATTTCAGCCATCTAGGTGGTCTAGATCGAGAAATATTGGAGTTCAAAAATTGCCCTTGGGGAGCCGACTTTTAAGCCCCTAGGACGCATATTAAGCGAGATATTCGCATTTAAAGTTTGAACTTGGATTTTTGCCCATAACTTGTTGTAAAATTGGTCTTATTCAAAGTTAGGCACAGCAATGGAAAGGGAATGATTCCTAGATCACAATCCTGAAATTTCAGCCATCTAGGTGGTCTAGATCGAGAAATATTGGAGTTCAAAAATTGCCCTTTGGGAGCCGACTTTTAAGCCCCTAGGACGCATATTAAGCGAGATATTCGCATTTTAAGTTTGAACTTGGATTTTTGCCCATAACTTGTTGTAAAATTGGTCTTATTCAAAGTTAGGCACAGCAATGGAAAGGGAATGATTCCTAGATCACAATCCTGAAATTTCAGCCATCTAGGTGGTCTAGATCGAGAAATATTGGAGTTCAAAAATTGCCCTCTGGGAGCCGACTTTTAAGCCCCTAGGACGCATATTAAGCGAGATATTCGCATTTTAAGTTTGAACTTGGATTTTTGCCCATAACTTGTTGTAAAATTGGTCTTATTCAAAGTTAGGCACAGCAATGGAAAGGGAATGATTCCTAGATCACAATCCTGAAATTTCAGCCATCTAGGTGGTCTAGATCGAGAAATATTGGAGTTCGAAAATTGCCCTTTGGGAGCCGACTTTTAAGCCCCTAGGACGCATATTAAGCGAGATATTCGCATTTAAAGTTTGAACTTGGATTTTTGCCCATAACTTGTTGTAAAATTGGTCTTATTCAAAGTTAGGCACAGCAATGGAAAGGGAATGATTCCTAGATCACAATCCTGAAATTTCAGCCATCTAGGTGGTCTAGATCGAGAAATATTGGAGTTCAAAAATTGCCCTCTGGGAGCCGACTTTAAAGCCCCTAGGACGCATATTAAGCGAGATATTCGCATTTTAAGTTTGAACTTGGATTTTTGCCCATAACTTGTTGTAAAATTGGTCTTATTCAAAGTTAGGCACAGCAATGGAAAAGGAATGATTCCTAGATCACAATCCTGAAATTTCAGCCATCTAGGTGGTCTAGATCGAGAAATATTGGAGTTCAAAAATTGCCCTTTGGGAGCCGACTTTTAAACCCCTAGGACGCATATTAAGCGAGATATTCGCATTTAAAGTTTGAACTTGGATTTTTGCCCATAACTTGTTGTAAAATTGGTCTTATTCAAAATTAGGCACAGCAATGGAAAGGGAATGATTCCTAGATCACAATCCTGAAATTTCAGCCATCTAGGTGGTCTAGATCGAGAAATATTGGAGTTCAAAAATTGCCCTTTGGGAGCCGACTTTTAAGCCCCTAGGACGCATATTAAGCGATATATTCGCATTTTAAGTTTGAACTTGGATTTTTGCCCATAACTTGTTGTAAAATTGGTCTTATTCAAAGTTAGGCACAGCAATGGAAAGGGAATGATTCCTAGATCACAATCCTGAAATTTCAGCCATCTAGGTGGTCTAGATCGAGAAATATTGGAGTTCAAAAATTGCCCTTTGGGAGCCGACTTTTAAGCCCCTAGGACGCATATTAAGCGAGATATTCGCATTTTAAGTTTGAACTTGGATTTTTGCCCATAAGTTGTTGTAAAATTGGTCTTATTCAAAGTTAGGCACAGCAATGGAAAGGGAATGATTCCTAGATCACAATCCTGAAATTTCAGCCATCTAGGTGGTCTAGATCGAGAAATATTGGAGTTCAAAAATTGCCCTTGGGAAGCCGACTTTTAAGCCCCTAGGACGCATATTAAGCGAGATATTCGCATTTAAAGTTTGAACTTGGATTTTTGCCCATAACTTGTTGTAAAATTGGTCTTATTCAAAGTTAGGCACAGCAATGGAAAGGGAATGATTCCTAGATCACAATCCTGAAATTTCAGCCATCTAGGTGGTCTAGATCGAGAAATATTGGAGTTCAAAAATTGCCCTCTGGGAGCCGACTTTTAAGCCCCTAGGACGCATATTAAGCGAGATATTCGCATTTTAAGTTTGAACTTGGATTTTTGCCCATAACTTGTTGTAAAATTGGTCTTATTCAAAGTTAGGCACAGCAATGGAAAGGGAATGATTCCTAGATCACAATCCTGAAATTTCAGCCATCTAGGTGGTCTAGATCGAGAAACATTGGAGTTCAAAAATTGCCCTTTGGGAGCCGACTTTTAAGCCCCTAGGACGCATATTAAGCGAGATATTCGCATTTAAAGTTTGAACTTGGATTTTTGCCCATAACTTGTTGTAAAATTGGTCTTATTCAAAGTTAGGCACAGCAATGGAAAGGGAATGATTCCTAGATCACAATCCTGAAATTTCAGCCATCTAGGTGGTCTAGATCGAGAAATATTGGAGTTCAAAAATTGCCCTTTGGGAGCCGACTTTTAAGCCCCTAGGACGCATATTAAGCGAGATATTCGCATTTTAAGTTTGAACTTGGATTTTTGCCCATAAGTTGTTGTAAAATTGGTCTTATTCAAAGTTAGGCACAGCAATGGAAAGGGAATGATTCCTAGATCACAATCCTGAAATTTCAGCCATCTAGGTGGTCTAGATCGAGAAATATTGGAGTTCAAAAATTGCCCTTTGGGAGCCGACTTTTAAGCCCCTAGGACGCATATTAAGCGAGATATTCGCATTTTAAGTTTGAACTTGGATTTTTGCCCATAAGTTGTTGTAAAATTGGTCTTATTCAAAGTTAGGCACAGCAATGGAAAGGGAATGATTCCTAGATCACAATCCTGAAATTTCAGCCATCTAGGTGGTCTAGATCGAGAAATATTGGAGTTCAAAAATTGCCCTTGGGAAGCCGACTTTTAAGCCCCTAGGACGCATATTAAGCGAGATATTCGCATTTAAAGTTTGAACTTGGATTTTTGCCCATAACTTGTTGTAAAATTGGTCTTATTCAAAGTTAGGCACAGCAATGGAAAGGGAATGATTCCTAGATCACAATCCTGAAATTTCAGCCATCTAGGTGGTCTAGATCGAGAAATATTGGAGTTCAAAAATTGCCCTCTGGGAGCCGACTTTTAAGCCCCTAGGACGCATATTAAGCGAGATATTCGCATTTTAAGTTTGAACTTGGATTTTTGCCCATAACTTGTTGTAAAATTGGTCTTATTCAAAGTTAGGCACAGCAATGGAAAGGGAATGATTCCTAGATCACAATCCTGAAATTTCAGCCATCTAGGTGGTCTAGATCGAGAAACATTGGAGTTCAAAAATTGCCCTTTGGGAGCCGACTTTTAAGCCCCTAGGACGCATATTAAGCGAGATATTCGCATTTAAAGTTTGAACTTGGATTTTTGCCCATAACTTGTTGTAAAATTGGTCTTATTCAAAGTTAGGCACAGCAATGGAAAGGGAATGATTCCTAGATCACAATCCTGAAATTTCAGCCATCTAGGTGGTCTAGATCGAGAAATATTGGAGTTCAAAAATTGTCCTTTGGGAGCCGACTTTTAAGCCCCTAGGACGCATATTAAGCGAGATATTCGCATTTTAAGTTTGAACTTGGATTTTTGCCCATAACTTGTTGTAAAATTGGTCTTATTCAAAGTTAGGTACAGCAATGGAAAGGGAATGATTCCTAGATCACAATCCTGAAATTTCAGCCATCTAGGTGGTCTAGATCGAAAAATATTGGAGTTCAAAAATTGCCCTTTGGGAGCCGACTTTTAAGCCCCTAGGACGCATATTAAGCGAGATATTCGCATTTTAAGTTTGAACTTGGATTTTTGCCCATAACTTGTTGTAAAATTGGTCTTATTCAAAGTTAGGCACAGCAATGGAAAGGGAATGATTCCTAGATCACAATCCTGAAATTTCAGCCATCTAGGTGGTCTAGATCGAGAAATATTGGAGTTCAAAAATTGCCCTTGGGGAGCCGACTTTTAAGCCCCTAGGACGCATATTAAGCGAGATATTCGCATTTTAAGTTTGAACTTGGATTTTTGCCCATAAGTTGTTGTAAAATTGGTCTTATTCAAAGTTAGGCACAGCAATGGAAAGGGAATGATTCCTAGATCACAATCCTGAAATTTCAGCCATCTAGGTGGTCTAGATCGAGAAATATTGGAGTTCAAAAATTGCCCTTGGGGAGCCGACTTTTAAGCCCCTAGGACGCATATTAAGCGAGATATTCGCATTTTAAGTTTGAACTTGGATTTTTGCCCATAACTTGTTGTAAAATTGGTCTTATTCAAAGTTACGCACAGCAATGGAAAGGGAATGATTCCTAGATCACAATCCTGAAATTTCAGCCATCTAGGTGGTCTAGATCGAGAAATATTGGAGTTCAAAAATTGCCCTTGGGGAGCCGACTTTTAAGCCCCTAGGACGCATATTAAGCGAGATATTCGCATTTAAAGTTTGAACTTGGATTTTTGCCCATAACTTGTTGTAAAATTGTTCTTATTCAAAGTTAGGCACAGCAATGGAAAGGGAATGATTCCTAGATCACAATCCTGAAATTTCAGCCATCTAGGTGGTCTAGATCGAGAAATATTGGAGTTCAAAAATTGCCCTCTGGGAGCCGACTTTTAAGCCCCTAGGACGCATATTAAGCGAGATATTCGCATTTTAAGTTTGAACTTGGATTTTTGCCCATAACTTGTTGTAAAATTGGTCTTATTCAAAGTTAGGCACAGCAATGGAAAGGGAATGATTCCTAGATCACAATCCTGAAATTTCAGCCATCTAGGTGGTCTAGATCGAGAAACATTGGAGTTCGAAAATTGCCCTTTGGGAGCCGACTTTTAAGCCCCTAGGACGCATATTAAGCGAGATATTCGCATTTAAAGTTTGAACTTGGATTTTTGCCCATAACTTGTTGTAAAATTGGTCTTATTCAAAGTTAGGCACAGCAATGGAAAGGGAATGATTCCTAGATCACAATCCTGAAATTTCAGCCATCTAGGTGGTCTAGATCGAGAAATATTGGAGTTCAAAAATTGCCCTCTGGGAGCCGACTTTAAAGCCCCTAGGACGCATATTAAGCGAGATATTCGCATTTTAAGTTTGAACTTGGATTTTTGCCCATAACTTGTTGTAAAATTGGTCTTATTCAAAGTTAGGCACAGCAATGGAAAGGGAATGATTCCTAGATCACAATCCTGAAATTTCAGCCATCTAGGTGGTCTAGATCGAGAAATATTGGAGTTCAAAAATTGCCCTTTGGGAGCCGACTTTTAAACCCCTAGGACGCATATTAAGCGAGATATTCGCATTTAAAGTTTGAACTTGGATGTTTGCCCATAACTTGTTGTAAAATTGGTCTTATTCAAAATTAGGCACAGCAATGGAAAGGGAATGATTCCTAGATCACAATCCTGAAATTTCAGCCATCTAGGTGGTCTAGATCGAGAAATATTGGAGTTCAAAAATTGCCCTTTGGGAGCCGACTTTTAAGCCCCTAGGACGCATATTAAGCGAGATATTCGCATTTTAAGTTTGAACTTGGATTTTTGCCCATAACTTGTTGTAAAATTGGTCTTATTCAAAGTTAGGCACAGCAATGGAAAGGGAATGATTCCTAGATCACAATCCTGAAATTTCAGCCATCTAGGTGGTCTAGATCGAGAAATATTGGAGTTCAAAAATTGCCCTTTGGGAGCCGACTTTTAAGCCCCTAGGACGCATATTAAGCGAGATATTCGCATTTTAAGTTTGAACTTGGATTTTTGCCCATAACTTGTTGTAAAATTGGTCTTATTCAAAGTTAGGCACAGCAATGGAAAGGGAATGATTCCTAGATCACAATCCTGAAATTTCAGCCATCTAGGTGGTCTAGATCGAGAAATATTGGAGTTCAAAAATTGCCTTTGGGGAGCCGACTTTTAAGCCCCTAGGACGCATATTAAGCGAGATATTCGCATTTAAAGTTTGAACTTGGATTTTTGCCCATAACTTGTTGTAAAATTGGTCTTATTCAAAGTTAGGCACAGCAATGGAAAGGGAATGATTCCTAGATCACAATCCTGAAATTTCAGCCATCTAGGTGGTCTAGATCGAGAAATATTGGAGTTCAAAAATTGCCCTCTGGGAGCCGACTTTTAAGCCCCTAGGACGCATATTAAGCGAGATATTCGCATTTTAAGTTTGAACTTGGATTTTTGCCCATAACTTGTTGTAAAATTGGTCTTATTCAAAGTTAGGCACAGCAATGGAAAGGGAATGATTCCTAGATCACAATCCTGAAATTTCAGCCATCTAGGTGGTCTAGATCGAGAAACATTGGAGTTCAAAAATTGCCCTTTGGGAGCCGACTTTTAAGCCCCTAGGACGCATATTAAGCGAGATATTCGCATTTAAAGTTTGAACTTGGATTTTTGCCCATAACTTGTTGTAAAATTGGTCTTATTCAAAGTTAGGCACAGCAATGGAAAGGGAATGATTCCTAGATCACAATCCTGAAATTTCAGCTATCTAGGTGGTCTAGATCGAGAAATATTGGAGTTCAAAAATTGCCCTTTGGGAGCCGACTTTTAAGCCCCTAGGACGCATATTAAGCGAGATATTCGCATTTTAAGTTTGAACTTGGATTTTTGCCCATAACTTGTTGTAAAATTGGTCTTATTCAAAGTTAGGCACAGCAATGGAAAGGGAATGATTCCTAGATCACAATCCTGAAATTTCAGCCATCTAGGTGGTCTAGATCGAGAAATATTGGAGTTCAAAAATTGCCCTTGGGGAGCCGACTTTTAAGCCCCTAGGACGCATATAAGCGAGATATTCGCATTTTAAGTTTGAACTTGGATTTTTGCCCATAACTTGTTGTAAAATTGGTCTTATTCAAAGTTAGGCACAGCAATGGAAAGGGAATGATTCCTAGATCACAATCCTGAAATTTCAGCCATCTAGGTGGTCTAGATCGAGAAATATTGGAGTTCAAAAATTGCCCTTGGGGAGCCGACTTTTAAGCCCCTAGGACGCATATAAGCGAGATATTCGCATTTTAAGTTTGAACTTGGATTTTTGCCCATAACTTGTTGTAAAATTGGTCTTATTCAAAGTTAGGCACAGCAATGGAAAGGGAATGATTCCTAGATCACAATCCTGAAATTTCAGCCATCTAGGTGGTCTAGATCGAGAAATATTGGAGTTCAAAAATTGCCCTTGGGGAGCCGACTTTTAAGCCCCTAGGACGCATATTAAGCGAGATATTCGCATTTTAAGTTTGAACTTGGATTTTTGCCCATAAGTTGTTGTAAAATTGGTCTTATTCAAAGTTAGGCACAGCAATGGAAAGGGAATGATTCCTAGATCACAATCCTGAAATTTCAGCCATCTAGGTGGTCTAGATCGAGAAATATTGGAGTTCAAAAATTGCCCTTGGGGAGCCGACTTTTAAGCCCCTAGGACGCATATTAAGCGAGATATTCGCATTTTAAGTTTGAACTTGGATTTTTGCCCATAACTTGTTGTAAAATTGGTCTTATTCAAAGTTAGGCACAGCAATGGAAAGGGAATGATTCCTAGATCACAATCCTGAAATTTCAGCCATCTAGGTGGTCTAGATCGAGAAATATTGGAGTTCAATAATTGCCCTTGGGGAGCCGACTTTTAAGCCCCTAGGACGCATATTAAGCGAGATATTCGCATTTAAAGTTTGAACTTGGATTTTTGCCCATAACTTGTTGTAAAATTGTTCTTATTCAAAGTTAGGCACAGCAATGGAAAGGGAATGATTCCTAGATCACAATCCTGAAATTTCAGCCATCTAGGTGGTCTAGATCGAGAAACATTGGAGTTCAAAAATTGCCCTTTGGGAGCCGACTTTTAAGCCCCTAGGACGCATATTAAGCGAGATATTCGCATTTAAAGTTTGAACTTGGATTTTTGCCCATAACTTGTTGTAAAATTGGTCTTATTCAAAGTTAGGCACAGCAATGGAAAGGGAATGATTCCTAGATCACAATCCTGAAATTTCAGCCATTTAGGTGGTCTAGATCGAGAAATATTGGAGTTCAAAAATTGCCCTTTGGGAGCCGACTTTTAAGCCCCTAGGACGCATATTAAGCGAGATATTCGCATTTTAAGTTTGAACTTGGATTTTTGCCCATAACTTGTTGTAAAATTGGTCTTATTCAAAGATAGGCACAGCAATGGAAAGGGAATGATTCCTAGATCACAATCCTGAAATTTCAGCCATCTAGGTGGTCTAGATCGAGAAATATTGGAGTTCAAAAATTGCCCTTGGGGAGCCGACTTTTAAGCCCCTAGGACGCATATAAGCGAGATATTCGCATTTTAAGTTTGAACTTGGATTTTTGCCCATAACTTGTTGTAAAATTGGTCTTATTCAAAGTTAGGCACAGCAATGGAAAGGGAATGATTCCTAGATCACAATCCTGAAATTTCAGCCATCTAGGTGGTCTAGATCGAGAAATATTGGAGTTCAAAAATTGCCCTTTGGGAGCCGACTTTTAAGCCCCTAGGACGCATATTAAGCGAGATATTCGCATTTTAAGTTTGAACTTGGATTTTTGCCCATAACTTGTTGTAAAATTGGTCTTATTCAAAGTTAGGCACAGCAATGGAAAGGGAATGATTCCTAGATCACAATCCTGAAATTTCAGCCATCTAGGTGGTCTAGATCGAGAAATATTGGAGTTCAAAAATTGCCCTTGGGGAGCCGACTTTTAAGCCCCTAGGACGCATATTAAGCGAGATATTCGCATTTAAAGTTTGAACTTGGATTTTTGCCCATAATTTGTTGTAAAATTGGTCTTATTCAAAGTTAGGCACAGCAATGGAAAGGGAATGATTCCTAGATCACAATCCTGAAATTTCAGCCATCTAGGTGGTCTAGATCGAGAAATATTGGAGTTCAAAAATTGCCCTTTGGGAGCCGACTTTTAAGCCCCTAGGACGCATATTAAGCGAGATATTCGCATTTTAAGTTTGAACTTGGATTTTTGCCCATAACTTGTTGTAAAATTGGTCTTATTCAAAGTTAGGCACAGCAATGGAAAGAAAATGATTCCTAGATCACAATCCTGAAATTTCAGCCATCTAGGTGGTCTAGATCGAGAAATATTGGAGTTCAAAAATTGCCCTTGGGGAGCCGACTTTTAAGCCCCTAGGACGCATATTAAGCGAGATATTCGCATTTAAAGTTTGAACTTGGATTTTTGCCCATAATTTGTTGTAAAATTGGTCTTATTCAAAGTTAGGCACAGCAATGGAAAGGGAATGATTCCTAGATCACAATCCTGAAATTTCAGCCATCTAGGTGGTCTAGATCGAGAAATATTGGAGTTCAAAAATTGCCCTTTGGGAGCCGACTTTTAAGCCCCTAGGACGCATATTAAGCGAGATATTCGCATTTTAAGTTTGAACTTGGATTTTTGCCCATAACTTGTTGTAAAATTGGTCTTATTCAAAGTTAGGCACAGCAATGGAAAGAAAATGATTCCTAGATCACAATCCTGAAATTTCAGCCATCTAGGTGGTCTAGATCGAGAAACATTGGAGTTCAAAAATTGCCCTTTGGGAGTCGACTTTTAAGCCCCTAGGACGCATATTAAGCGAGATATTCGCATTTTAAGTTTGAACTTGGATTTTTGCCCATAACTTGTTGTAAAATTGGTCTTATTCAAAGTTAGGCACAGCAATGGAAAGGGAATGATTCCTAGATCATAATCCTGAAATTTCAGCCCTCTAGGTGGTCTAGATCGAGAAATAATGGAGTTCAAAAATTGCCCTCTAGGTGCCGGTTTTTAACCCTATTAGACGCATATTAAGCGAGATATTCGCATTTTAAGTTTGAACATGGATTTTTGCCCATAACTTGTTGTAAAATTGGTCTTATTCAAAGATAGGGACAGCAATGGAAAGGGAAGGATTACTAGATCATAATCCTGAAATTTCAGCCATCTGGGTGGTCTGGATCAAGAAATAACGGAGTTCAAAAATTGCGCTCTAGGTTCCGACTTTTAACCATGTAGCACGTGTTTTAAGCGAGATATTCGCATTTTAAGTTTGAATATGGATTTTTGCCATTACTTGTTTTAAAATTGGTCTTTTTCAAAGATAGGCACAGCAATGGAAAGGGAAGGATTACTAGATCATAATCATGAAATTTCAGCCCTCTAGGTGGTCTAGATCGAGAAATAATGGAGTTCAAAAATTGCCCTCTAGGTGCCGGTTTTTAACCCTATTAGACGCATACTAAGCGAGATATTCGCATTTTAAGTTTGAACATGGATTTTTGCCCATAACTTGTTGTACAATTGGTCTTATTCAAAGATAGGCACAGCAATGGAAAGGGAAGGATTACTAGATCATAATCATGAAATTTCAGCCCTCTAGGTGGTCTAGATCGAGAAATAATGGAGTTTAAAAATTGCCCTGTAGGTGCCGACTTTTAACCCTATTAGACGCATATTAAGCGAGATATTCGCATTTTAAGTTTGAACATGGATTTTTGCCCATAACTTGTTGTAAAATTGGTCTTATTCAAAGATAGGCACAGCAATGGAAAGGGAAGGATTCCTAGATCATAATCCTGAAATTTCAGCCCTCTAGGTGGTCTAGATCGAGAAATAATGGAGTTCAAAAATTGTCCTCTAGGTGCCCACTTTTAACCCTATTAGACGCATATTAAGCGAGATATTCGCATTTTAAGTTTGAACATGGATTTTTGCCCATAACTTGTTGTAAAATTGGTCTTTTTCAAAGATAGGCACAGCAATGGAAAGGGAAGGATTACTAGATCATAATCCTGAAATTTCAGCCATCTGGGTGGTCTAGATCGAGAAATAAAGGAGTTCAAAAATTGCATTCTAGGTTCCTACTTTTAACCATGTAGGACGTGTTTTAAGCGAGATATTCGCATTTTAAGTTTGAACATGGATTTTTACCCATAATGTAGTTCAAAAATTGCTAGTTGTGTTAGTTGCTGTTGTTTCGAAAAATACTAAACTTTTTTAAGTAGTCAAGGTTTTTGACTCCATGCATTATAAATAAAAAAGAAATTCAAAACGTGGGAATAATGTAAATACACATACATATGTACATAATTAAATCCAGTAATCATTTAATAGCAAATATTTGTTATTATTTAGAATTGTTTCGATACCAAACTGCCAAATGTAATACATATTTTAAGATCTTACTATTTTTCACGATAGACTTTTATACTTGCCTCTTTTTCAACATTTAAGTTTTTAATGTGATTTCAGTAATTTTAGAAACCAACCCTCTTGAATTTAATTTTTTTTAAATGATAACCATTAGGTATAATATGCAAATCTAGAGGATGCAATGTTTCATAATTCTATAAGAACCAATGAAGTATTATATTTATATTAAGAAACCAAAATAGTTACATACATGAAAAGTACAACACTTCGAAGTGGTAATTAAATGTTTATTACATTTAATCCTTGTATAAGAAAGTGGGCGATAGATTGAAAAAGACAATTTTTCGAGTTTTTCCTTTAAATACACTAAGAGGTCTATCTTTGTTCTACGATATTTGAAAGTTCCTGATAGTTTTGCTGGTCAGTCAATCAGTTTAAATGTAAAGGAGGGGTATCCTCAACAACCTTAATTATATTAAACATTCGAAGCTTCTTACTTTATTGGTTCTGTATTTAGAATAGGTTTGAAACCAGCTCAGTTTGTTTCTGCAATAAAGAAGAAATGCCAAAAAATGGATGGAAATTAATCGTACCCTTACTATGTGAGAATCCGATATTATTTGAGATATGGTAGACAAAAAATGTATCCCGAATTCCTGACAGTCAACCCTCTAAAAATCATAAAAACTTAGATGCTAAGGAACCTGAAACGTCTACAAATGCCAAAAATATTTATTTGATACATCGGACACATTACAATTTCTTTCAAAGTGATGCTAACCAAACAAATTTATAGAATCTGATTAACATAAGTTAAATATTTTATAAATAATTTCTTTTCCATACATGTTAATAAATTAAAACATGAATGCTTTTGCTGGATTAATTTTTAAAAGTATTAAGAATCACTTACCAATTTAGAAAAATTTTCTTCAGCCAACTAGCAACTTTCATGTTTTCTCCTGTTTATTCTTGCTCCAAAATTATCTTCAATCACTAAAACGAATTAATTTTTGCCTTAAATAGAGTTTTTTTATCACTTTTTGCATTTCATTTAAAATGTATTTATCATTTGAATTAACAGCACACGTTTTTATCAATTAACTTTAATTAAATGTTTTCTAATATAATAATTCACTAAATATTTTTTAAATTAACTCTTTTTTCCACAACTAATCGGAGCAAATCTATAAACAAAACCGCACTGGCACAGAGATGACAAGGACAACGACTGCGCGATTTCACGTTTCTTTTTAATCTACTAATAATCTCCCTACTGAGTACTGACTCCTATATTGCTCTCACTCACAGATTAAACGCAAAGGACAAAGCTCACTCAGCGGCTCGGCTCAGCATATGGCTTAAGCTGAGAAAGACTTTTTGTTTTTTTAGAGAGAAATTATTAGGCAATGCTCTAGAATGGGAGAAAATAAGAAAGATGGTGAAGGTGATAGGAACATTTTGATTTAAAATTACTTAAGTTAGAACGGCTAAGTTGGTAGAAAAAAGGAACAAAATGTGAAAAAAATTCAAATTTGACATATTTAAAACAAAAAACACTTCAAACTCAAGACCTTTTTCCTTTAAAATTTAACTTAAATACACACTTATTATTTCTATTCACTTTTTTATTTTTACTGCACAATGAGAGACAAACTAAACTTCAAAGAGAACAGATTCGAATTTTCAAATTTCCCCGCCATTTAACATTGCAAACAGCATAATACCTACCGAACCGACCAACTAACGGACCCGCTGAGCTACGTGTAGAATGAAACAAAAGAATTGAATTCTAATTCACAAATTACAATATAAAACACTTAACCTTGAGATTTCTTTAAATTTTCTTACATAAACTTTAAATTTACCGCTTACTTAACATTTTGTATAAAATTTTTGTATGGCACATAATAAAATAAATATTTTAATTAATTTGTTTCCTTTTCAATTCGAATTACTAGGTACACGTACACGATCACGAGCACAAAATTTCACAAACTTAACTGACTGCAACCTCCAGTTAACGAAGAACGAAGATAAAGAAGAATGAATATGAAAAGAATTTGTGATGGCGAATGGCGGCGATTTCGGTAAATAGGAAATGGGTATGGGATTGTTGGTCGCGTTCATCTTACCTTCTCATTTCGGTTGAAATGCATGAGGGGCATTCACGATTCGATGCAGCAGTATGGTGAAGAAAATCGTACAACACTTTTGCACCTTACTTAATAATACGATCTTAAATAAAACTTGCAAGTATGTACATTATATTAAGACTGTTCAGTGACACTGTGCTGGACTGTTCTAGACAGAAAAGTACAGCTTTTTGCTGTTCATTGAGGTTTTTTCTGTGCTGAACTGTTCTACTTTGCTGTTCATTGACAAACCTAGAACAGTTTAGAACAGGATTTTCTGTTCTTGCTTTTGAGTCAGATCAGGTTAGAACAGAATCGTGAGAAATGTCAAAATCGAAGTTGTCATTTTTTTGTTTACGTTTTGATTTGGCTGTGCTTTTAGTTTTTTTTTCTCGTGATTTAAAAACATTAAAATAAAGTTATTTTGTCAATTTGTTTAATTAAATAATTATAAAATAAATTTAAAAAAAAAATGCATCAAATTGAATTAACATCGGAGGAAGGAAAGAGTGTGGTTGTGCAGTGTTCACCAAATACGCGCTTGAATATCGAAAGAGGTTAAAGTGAAACAAAATATTTCTATTGTATTAAAATTAATAAAATGTTATAATTTTTAGATGAAGATTTTCGAAGCCAGGTGTTTCAAAGCTCTCTAATAGGTGAGCAAGATTTCGTGCCCATCCCGCCAGTCGTTCTGCAAGACAATGATTTAAGAGAGCAGTCAACATCTGGGCATGCTTCAGAGGAGCGACAGAGCCAGAAGGCCGTTTGGCTGGATGGAGACTGTCTGCTCCTTATCTCAATTTACAGGGAATTGTACCCCAAACTTGGAAAAAATGTTGCGCTCAAAACAAAAAAGAAACTTTGGGAACAAATTGCAGAAAAAATGAACGAACAGGCAACATCTAAGTTCAGCTCGTGCCAAGTGGAAGGAAAGTGGAAGAGTTTGGAGAGATCATTTAAGAACAAAATGGTACACAACAAAAAAACTGGGAATGATCGAGCGACATGTCCATATGAAAAGTAAGTAAATTAAATAAAAGTGAGTGGCAAAAGGTATAACAAAATATTTAAATATTTCAGAGAACTAGCAGATGTGTTGCTGAACCGCCCATCGATCGCTCCAGCATATTTGTTGGGGAGCACCATCGACAGTGGGGTTTCAAGAAAAGAAATCCTCCAACAATCAGGAATTAATCCAGGTATTCTTAAGTAAATTTTAAGTAGAATATCTTATATTTATACGGACACAATTTTTTATTAGATCCTCCAACTCCCGTCCAATTCGATGAATCGAATGATGCTGTGCCTGACCCAGATGAAACCCAACCAGAAGCAGATTTCACTGGGTACACCGAAGACGGCCCACCACCGAAAAAAATTAAAAGGGCGGAAACGATTGCTGGTGAGCTGTCAAAGTGGAGGCAGCAATTTATGGAAGAAAGCCAACAAAGAAAAGAATACAGGAGAGAAAAACTAAAAGCATACAAGGAACGAACAGAAGAATTAAAAAAAAGTAGAGAGCAAAAAGAAAAATTTCTGGAAAAGCTGTTCGCATCAAAGAATAATTAATTAGTAAAGACTGTTTTATTTATTATTGTAATGTTTACTATTATCTGTTATATTTATTATTGTTTTTAATGTAAACTGTTTTCATAATTGTAATGTTTTTTATAATATAAATGTTTTTGTAACAATAATGTAATAGTTAATGTATCGTCTAATAAATGTAATTGTAAAACAAATACCAAATGTAGTCAATTAAATAATAGAATAGCCAAAGTAGTCAATAAAGTGGTTTTATAAAACAATAAAGACTTTGACTTTGAATAATATCTCAATTAAAATAGGAATATACTTCTTCACATAAAGTATTGCGGCGGGTTGCTCCTTGCGCCTGCTCATGTGCATTGTATTCCTGCTGGTTTTCTTCTACAGGCTCCTGCTCAATTTCAATTATAAACTCATCGTCATTACACATGTTGTGAAGAACAATGCAGGCTCTTACAAAATGGCACAGTTTTTTCATCCCTCTCAATTTGCAGTAATAGAGCTGCCGAAATCTTTGTTTCAAAATGCCGAAAGAATGCTCAATTACAATTCGGCCAGAGCTAAGCTTTCGATTGAAAAATTTTTGCCGCGACGTTAAATGACCATTGTCACGATACGGTGTGATCATGTACTGCGAACATGCATACGCCGAGTCGCCTAAGAGGTAAAAGGTTCCACATCGATTTGGTAGCTGATTGTAGATGGTTGAATTTTCATAGACTCTGTTGTCATGGACGGAACCTGGATGGCCAACAAAAATGTCAATGAACTTCTTCCTTTCGTCACATATAGCTTGTAGGCAAACACTCGTTATGTTCTTTCTGTCAATGTAATCATTTTTCCCATGCTTAGGAGGGTCAATTCGAATGCGTGTACCATCAATTACACCTGAAAATACAAAAAACTGTTAGACAGAATACAATAGTAAAAAAAAGTTTATTTCATACCAATAACTCCATACATTCCTGTCTTATTTTGCATCCACTGAGCAGTTAAGGATTTCCTTTCATCGTTTGGCCATTTTATAGCTGATTCGCAAAGGTTACTAAGGAAGTAGATTACTCTCTTTATGATGGTCGAGACAGTCCCCAAGGCAAGATTGAATCTATCCCCAATGTCTCGAAATGAGCAAGCCTCATGCCCTACAGAATGGTTTAATGAAATGAGATTTAGTGAGAAGTTAAGAAGGAACAATTTTTTGCTTTGGAGAACAATAAGCATACCTGCAAACCACAGGAATAGAGCTAAGTGTACTTCTGCCGAAAACGTTTTCCGCTGTTCCAATTTAAGGTACTCTTCAGAAGTTGAAAATTTGTCGACCAATATTTTGAAGAGTTCACTTCTTACCCGGAAGTGAGTGACGAACTCTTTCTCGGAGTAGGTTGGAACAACTTCTTGCAAATAACTTTCAATGCAATTTCTTTTACATTTCATCAAAGAAAAGGTAATGACATTCGTCACACTTTCATTCCAATCATCTGAAGAGGAATCCGACGAAAAATCACTATCGGTGTCTGAACCACTAACATTTTCATTTAGTATTATCTTAGCAATCACTTCATTTTCCATTGCAATAAGTTTTATTATAATTTTTCACAGTAAAAACACAAAAAATGAAAAAAATAAGCGAGAAACGAAAAATTCACACAATTTGCAATTTGTTTTGTTTTTTTTTTTTTGACAACTGACGTTTAACTGACTGTTCTAACTTGATCTGACGTTTCTCACGAAACTGTGCTGTCCTGTGCTGTTCTGATCTAGAAAAATCCTCACTGAACACACTTATTATGTACTTGACTACAAATGTCACTGCATCTCTTATTCATTTCTTAAAATTTAGTATCATAATTACCTTATATCAACCTGATGGGAGCGGAAAGAGGGATTATAATGTAAAAAATTGGACGGATAAGAATTTTGTATGATTTAGGAGTTCAGTCAAGGAGCAGAATTTCAAGTTTATAAAGCGATTTTATAATTAGAAGATTTTTTTTTCAAATAAAACATTTATTATTGTTTTTGAAACTTACAATACAAATATTTTTTAAAAAGTATCTGGAGCAGACGCCGCTCTTAAATATCAAGCTATCAGCTTATGCGGTGGAAAATAAAAAATATATAAAAAAAAAAAACTGCAATTATAATAGAATTGTTGCACCAGATTGTAAAAACTCTTCGAAATATAAAGAACTAATGATAGAATTCGATCCAGTTACATTAGGTAGGTTCAGTAAGGCAAGTTTCTGGTATCTGATTTGCCAGCTGCCAAAAAACTGCCTTCCAATTAAGGCAACTTTAAGTTAAAGTTATTCAAGAAAAATCTCCTTAACTATCAAGTCAATTCAATTTATGTCAAAATGACAAATGATCATGTTTTTTAATTCAACAGAAAGCTGAACTTTATTACTCCATGATTTATTTAATTTCTGAACAATTTCATTTAATGTTTTGTGTGAAAGGGTTCCTTGTCAAATTGGAAAAGAAATATAAGTAATATTTCTTTACTAAACAAAATGCAATTCGTGATGGATTTGTAGCTTGTTTGAGGATTGTTTTATAAACAATAATGTTTTTTACATTTTTTTAAGATAAACCGAAGGTAGAGGTTATTGAAGTAAAGTTCCAAGTTTTAAATGTATGACCCATAAAAAACTACTAACTGCCTTGGTCAAAATTTATGTTCAAAAAATGGAGTTGACTGAAAATGAAGTCCCTTATGTCTGAACCTGCCCATTGGAAAATGAATTTTAGACATCCTTAATATAAAATGATTATTTTTTTGCAATAAGCCAAAATATTATTTAAGGAACTTTAGAAAGTAATAAAATCAATATTTGAAGTTTAAGATGGAATAGAATCGGGGAGGGAATGTTATTAAAACACAGTCAATTTGATACTTGTATTTCGATATTTTATAGGAATCACTTAAAAATGTCAACATGTCAATAAAGAATTTTGATAATTCTAATCTAAAATGGTTCAATCGAATTGAAATGATTTCAACCATCTTACACTGACGGAAAGCTCGATAGTGTGTGATAGTAACTCAATACTTTAGCCGATTCCACAATGTCTTGAGATATTTGAATTTTAAGTTTGAAATCAATACACACACATGAAAATTATCACATTTCGAGAGTTTTAATTCTTTATTATTAGGGAGTTTTGACAGAATATGGATTTTGTCACTTGCATAAACTTCGCGTACCTACATATGTATCTCATTTTTCTAAAAATGCACCTTAAATGTTTCCATAAAACGGCGACGATTTGTTGTTCAAGTTATTTGAATAAAAAATCAATGTTGACCAGTTTTCAGTAAGTAATAGTTTTTATTTAATTTTTTGGGAAGAAACTGTTGGTTGGATTTTTCAAAAAGCTTGACTAGATACCAAAAACGATATTATTTGTTGGATTAAATTATCATGTAGATAGTATAATTTTTCCTACGTAAGATATCTGAGGACAAAAAAATATGTATCGACAGTTTTTTTAGCAAAAAAATACTAAAAACTCGAAAAATTAACTTTGAGAACAAAAAACAGGACTGCGGCATACTCGTATTCTTCTCATATTTTTAAACCGAATATAGAGTCTAAATTAAACATCCAGGTTAGACACATTTGCTATTCGTAAAGGATTTGGTCAGCTCTGTTTAATTAGAAAAGGTTTTCGTGTAGGTACAAGAAAAAAAATATAATGCAAAAGCTTTGTGTTGTTGATTCGTGTAAAGCAGTGCTTTCGTTTTTTGTTGGGTGGTACCATTTCAACATTCAGCAAAATATCAAAATCCTGATCGATTATTAAGTCTACTGACATTTAGATTTTTGGTTTTTTCTTTAAATCTTTTAAATAAAATGACTTATGTAGTTTTTTCAATTAGTTTGTCTATTTTTGACGTTTTATAAAGTTAAGAACAGCTTAAACAAAGGTTCTGTTGTATATATTGTTAGACTAAAGGCTATCGTTTAAAAATGGGCTATGAATAACATTAAATAATGTTAAGTTTATCTAAAATAAAATTCATGAAAGAACTATGAATTTTGGCCCATTGCCTCTAAACTTCTTTAACCTTAAACCAAATATTGAAGTTAAAGTTGTGTGCAATTTTAAACAAAATCCAATACACAGTTTTTTCTATTTTCTTAAAAAAAAACTTGAAATAAAAATTGATTTTCGACTTAAATATCTTTAGAAAAAAAAATTGCTTCAAAATCATTTCGATTGAAAACTCGTTTGACAGTTTTATTTTGTTAAAAAAATGCCAATAAACCATTAATTGATTTAACACTACTAATATCTCATTAAAACGGCTACAATTATTACTGATTGTATACTTTTTTAATTCCTTAAATGATAATTTATTGCAAAACATTATTATTTTAAAGAGAATTAATATCAAGTAAATAGTGTGGGTTTCATCCCAACCTATTTTTTCATAGGGTTTCAATTTTGTGTGGTTCATTTCTGCAGCCTGTTGTTTTAATTTTATTAAACATATATTAATTTTACAATTAAAAATATTTGTATTAATGAATTTCACTACAATTCCATTTGAATTCAATCTTTCATTCATCTTTCTATCCGGCTTAGCCATTTACCTGCATTTCGAACCAAAAAAGAAGATATGATGAACGCGACCATCAATTTCCTGCCATGTCATAGTTTAACAAAATCGCCGCCATTCGCAATTACATATTCTTCTTTTTCTTCTCGTTCTTCATCTTTTTTCCTTGTTAAACAGAAGTTCCGGTAACAGTTTGTAAAATTCTTATGCTCGCGATCGTGGTGTTACTCGAATTGAAAATCAAACAAATCAATAATTAAAATATTTATTTTATTGTGTGTGGTATAAACATTCATATAAAATGTTAAATAAGTGGTAAAGTTAAAGTTTATGCTAAATAATATCAAATAATTCCAAAGTTAGGTGTTTTCTTTTATAAATTCTGAATTAGAATTCAATTCAATTATTTTATTTATCACGTAGCTCAGCGGGTCCGTTAGTTGGTTGGTTCGAAAAGTAGGTATGTACATACGTATAGATGTTGTAATGTTAATTGGCGGTTAAATTTGAAAATTAAAATTTGGTTCTTTGGTGATTAGTTATCTCTCATTGTGCAATAAAAAAGTGAATAGCTAGATACAATAAATGTATATTAAAGTGAAGTGATTTTTCTTTAATTGTTTAAATTGGAATTTAAATGAATTTTCTTCAAACATATATTCAACAAATCGCGTCGCTTCTCCCGGTTGGTATCGCGTTCGGTATCGGTAGTGTTTAGAAAGAAGTTGACTTACTATGTTGGTTGGTTGCGATATAATTTAAAAATTAAATATTCAAATAGGTAAGTCGCTTTATTTAGTTTCAAAGAAAATCTTGACAAAAATGTGTTTGGAAAAATTTATTTTAAAAATAAATGAAGTTCAAGCATGTTCGATATATTTCTAAATGTTTGTATAAATTCTCCACTGTCATTTAATTTCTTTTTAACAATTTAAACGGAAGTTATAATAGTTCGTTATATTTAAAATTATGCTGAAGGTGGAATAACTGTTTCTTCCAAAAAAGCATATGTATATGTATGTACATTTAAAATAAAAGCTATAGAGCGGATCGAAAATCCTTTAGCAAAGTAAAGGGGAGAGTACGATAACTTTGGCGACAAAGTTTAATGACGGATTTGTATAAAACAGTTAAAATAAAAGCATTTTTTACTGTGGGAGGGGGGGTCTATCTCCCCCCGTTTAGGCGGTAGGGGCAGTTTAAAAAAATATGTACATTAAATGGAAAAAAAAATAATTAAAAAATAACGGTAATACTTACAATTAAGTATTATACCTTTTTTTAAAGCCAACATTTTTGTCAGCTTGTTTTTAAATCAAGTCAAAACTATGCATAGTTTTTGAAAAAAAAATGTTTTAAACTAAAAATGTATGCAAAAAAATTCAAAAAAAGGTTTAAAGTGTAGTTTTTCAAAACTTTCAAATTATCTACTGTTTTTTTCTTAGAATTCATTGCTCTTATTTGTTTTTCATCAAAAACTGAAGACTAGATGACTTTATATCTTCTAGTTCTTGAGAAAATTCAAAATTACAAAAAAAAAAATATTTTAATTAAATTATACTTTTTCCTTTCTTAAGTATTAACGTAGTCTTATTTTGATAGTAATAATCGAATATGGATTAAGATACACCTAGGGTTAATTAATTTGTCTTAAATCCAGCTTATTTAAATGCAAAAGAAACTTTGCATGCACCCCATCTTGCACCCACCGAACCTTGCCCCCTCCCCACCTTGCACTCCAACTTGCACCCACCCCAAATCCTATAGTGTTCCCAAGCAGGGGGGGTTGCAGGGGGCAGCATGCTCCCCCTTACAGATCACACTGTTGCATACACCCAAACTCGCACACACCTTACTGTTGCATACACCCAAACTGGCACCTACCATTGGTACTATCAAAATAAGACCACTCAAGCTAAAAAAAAGAATTAAATTAAAATAGTAGTTGTGGTTATTTTCAATTTTCTCAAAAACTAAAAGACTTAAAATCATTTAGTTTTCAGTTTTTGATCAAAAACAAATAAGAGCAATAAATTCTGAAATAAAAACAATGGTAGATAATCTTGAAGTATTGAAAAATTACACTTTAAACCTTTTTTTTAACTTTTTTTATTCAAATTTTGAGTTTAAAATTAAATTTTTCAAAAACTACGCATAGTTTTGACTTGATTTAAAAACTGGCTAATAGAACAGAATGTTGGCTTTAAAAAAATGTATAAAACTTAATTGTAAGTATCACCGTTATTTTTTAATTATTTTTTTCCATTTAAAATAATAATTTTTTTAAATTGCCCATTAGTAAAAAATAGTAAAAAATGCTTGTATTAAGCCCCTCTACCAAAAACCGTTATTATATCTTGGCGCCAAAGTTATCGTACTCGTGCCATTATTGGGAGTATAGAAACGGAGATAATCACTAAAAAGCTGTTTTTGAGATCTCCGACGGTCTCTGACTTAAAATACACCCACAAAATTCAATGACAATATTTACTCGAAATTTGAATTCTAACATGAATCTATAAACAAATTTTCAGCTTTCTATCTTTTATACCTATTATTTTTGCCTTAGGTACTTAACTTTTGGATCAAAATTTGTTTTTTTTTTAGTTTCTTTACAAAATTTTGCAATACAGAATTTTGACTTATAGATAGTACTTTAACCATATAAAATTCCGAGATTATCTTACACGGATCTAAATGTACATACGTATAGCAGCTACCTATACTATTATAATCAACTGTAAGCCACTTGAAATTAAATTAATAATTTGACTTTTGAAATCAAAACTATTTTAATTATGTTAATTGACAAAGAAAATATTTACTACCAAATGGAATGAAAGTCTTCTACAAAAGATTAAATCCTTATTTATTGCTTTTTCTTATGATTATTTCAAGAAGCGCTGTATAATATTCACCTACTCACTTATAACTTACATAGTACCTACACTATCCTCTTGTCGTGTTTGGAGCTCACAAATATTGTATAGCATTTGTCACTTAAATATACACCACAATTTTATACCCATCACAATCAAACTCCCATCACCCAAATCATCACCATAATGTTGCCAGTAGTTTCTCATTAATCTCGAGATGAAATATGGATCTCGCACTTCAAGGTATATACATAGTAACTGTTTCCATTGTAACAACATAACTACGTACGCCTACACTTCGGTGCCATTCAAAATCTATCTCTTTTATACATATACAGCTATGGCCAAAATAATAGGAACAAAATTACATTTTTGGTAATTATGTTTTTAACACTTGTTTTCAATGGTAAATATTTTGAGTACCACATTTTTCCAAAAATTCGTTTTGTTAAAAGGCTTTTATACCTATGTATATACTCTCTCTAATATTGCCCTGAATGGAACGCCATATATGGAGCATATTTCTATCTATAGTCGATATTCTTTTTCCGAATTCATCCATCCATAACAAAAATTGGACACATGGTCATGGAGGAGAGTAACCCTTTCAAAATATTAACTAACGTTTGTTTCAACACTTGACAGATTATAGCATTAGATTCTTTTTTAGTTCACTAGTTTGACAACACATTAAACATCAATATATTGATAGTTTTTTAAAGACGTTTAAGGCCCGTTTGCTGATACTCTTCTTAAATCTGTGCCATAACTAAGTACATCTTAAATTCTAAGTATAACATAATTTATTTTTGGTTGTCAGAAAATGTTTATGTTCCACTTTACTAAGTTACACATAAAATGAAACGTAGCTAACTTCGCTTAGATGTAAAATGTCAAAAAATTCAAATTGTGGAAAAGTATGTGTAATATTTCAAAAACGGTAAATTTATGAATAGATTGTAAGACGCTTTGTGTTTGTTCAAAATTTATTAATAATGGCTGACAAAAAAAGGACAAGAAATCCCAATTTTTCTCTAAAAGAAAAGCGAACGCTTTTAGAATGTGCTTATGAAGAAAAAGCAATAATTGAAAATAAAAAAACAGATGGAGTTACGTGAAAGGAAAAAGAAACAGCTTGGGAGAGGATAGCATCGAATTTTAATTCCCATTCGGATTCAGCATGCTACAGGACCGTCGAAGCACTCAAACAAAATTTTACCAAGGCTATAAAAAAGAAATTAGGAAGGTGGCCGCAGACGAAAAAATGTCCAGAATTCAGACTGGAGGTGGCAAGGCCATAAATGTACGCGATGAAAACTTTGATCTTGCCATATCCATTATGAATCCAAAAACAATAACTGGATATGAATACATTTTTGATGGTGATGGTGCAGATGAGTTGTTCGAAACCTGGAACCAGTACAAACACTGTAAAAAGAATATTTTGTTGGTTTTTATTAACTTTATTATGTATGCATTCTTTGAATTTACAGATTGAAGAAAGGCAGGATGATGAACCAATTAAGGATTGGGGAAAATACAAACCTAGTCAATTGAGAAACCCGAAACCCAAATCCGAAATTAAAGAGAAGTCATGAGAGTATATCTGATGAGCAGGAAGTTATTTATGAAAATATTGATGACAATAGCCCAAAAACTAGCATTCTTATGTCCAAAGGATTTAAAAAGCAGTTTGACAATTCAACCACAAAAACAGAAACTAAAAGTAACTGGTAAGGAAGGCGCAGACCAGTTGCTTCAACATTACCTAGCAGCAAAATAACCGAGCAATATTCACAGCTATCAGAAATAAAAATTGAGCTTGCTAAACTTCAATATGATACCCAAAAAGAGGAAGCGACTCAAAAAAAATATACAGCCTCTATTGAACACGAGTTAAGAAAACGTTCTTTGGAATTGGATATAGAAATAAAGACAGAATTTCTTAAAAAAATCAAAAGTGATTCGTTAAGAATATTTGAGACATGTAGTATCCTTAAGGATTTGGGAAACCTTAATCCTAAATAATAAACATTTTAATACTAATGGGTGATTTTTTTGAGGTTAGGATTTTCATGCATTAGTATTTGACAGATCACGCGGGATTTCAGACATGGTGTCAAGGAGAAAGATGCTCAGTATGCTTTGACATTTCATCATGAATAGACTTACTAACGAGCAACGCTTGCAAATCATTGAATTTTATTACCAAAATCAGTGTTCGGTTCAAAATGTGTTTCGCGCTTTTTTATCGACAAATTTTGTTCAGCGATGAGGCTCATTTCTGGTTGAATGGCTACGTAAATAAGCAAAATTGCCGCATTTGGAGTGAAGAGCAACCAGAAGCCGTTCAAGAACTGCCCATGCATCCCGAAAAATGCACTGTTTGGTGTGGTTTGTACGCTGGTGGAATCATTGGACCGTATTTTTTCAAAGATGCTGTTGGACGCAACGTTACGGTGAATGGCGATCGCTATCGTTCAATGCTAACAAACTTTTTGTTGCCAAAAATGGAAGAACTGAACTTGGTTGACATGTGGTTTCAACAAGATGGCGCTACATGCCACACAGCTCGCGATTCTATGGCCATTTTGAGGGAAAACTTCGGAGAACAATTCATCTCAAGGAATGGACCGGTAAGTTGGCCACCAAGATCATGCGATTTGACGCCTTTAGACTATTTTTTGTGGGGCTACGTCAAGTCTAAAGTCTACACAAATAAGCCAGCAACTATTCCAGCTTTGGAAGACAATATTTCCGAAGAAATTCGGGCTATTCCGGCCGAAATGCTCGAAAAAGTTACCCAAAATTGGACTTTCCGAATGGACCACCTAAGACGCAGCCGCGGTCAACATTTAAATGAAATTATCTTCTTATGTCATGGACCAATCTAACGTTTCAAATAAAGAATCGATGAGATTTTGCAAATTTTATGCGTTTTTTTTTTAAAAAAGTTCTCAAGCTCTTAAAAAATCACCCGATACATACATTAGAATGAAATTTATGTTTTTGTTTTGTGCAAGAATTGCATGTATTTTATTTTGTTTGTTCTGCTTAAGTTATATGTTAATAAAAATGAAGTTTGAATTAAATTATGTTCTTTTCAATTATCTCTACGATTTTACAACCTTCTGAAATAGTTGTTTATCAGGTCTTTGCGTTTTTGCATCCCGCCGCCGCCGTTCGATGAAGTTTGGTTATCGGTTCCATTCTGCGAAATATTAGTGCATGAGATCTCTCCTGAATTAATTACGTTTTGAATGTCTTCTGGATAAAAATCTACGCTTTCAGGAGGTTCTAATGATACACCATTATATCGAAGTATGTTGTGCAAAACACATGTTGCCACAATAATTATCAATGTCGTCTTTAATTGTAGACGACAGCCGTATGCCAGTACAGGAAACCGTCTTTTCAATATTCCAAAGGATTTTTATACTGCATATAATATGAAATCATTATAAATCAAATTTTTTACCCAGAATAACGCAATCAGTAAAATCTGGACTTTCCATCTTGGCTCTTATTTTACTGCTATTAAAAATTGTTGCATCATGAGCAGAACCAGGCCACCTTGCAACCACATCAGTAAACACCATTTTTGCAGTACATACTCCCTGTACATTTATTGAAAAATAGCTTTTTCTATTCCTAAATATTTCTGCATCGGACCCCCTTGAGACAAATTTGACTTTCGTGTTAAATGAAACCATATTTTATCATACCTGGAGACTGAATTTTATTCCGTCAACAGCACCAATAACAGAAGGAAAAGATGCTATATCAAAAAACTCCCTTTTAACCTGTAAAACTTCTGATGATGTAGATGGAATTTTAATATATTTCCTATACAGCTTTGCAATTCCTGTGGCAACTCTTGAAACTATTCTTGAAACAGTTGAAACATGAATCCCTCCAAAATCAGCAATACTTAAAAGCTGATTGCATGTAGCAAAGAATCGTAGGGCTACCAATAGCTGGTTTATGGGTGGAATTGAATTATTTCTGGAAGACGGAAAATTTTGTTCAACGATTTGTTATAAAAGTCATGTATCAAACCTGTTATAAGGCCGTTCTAGATCCTTCTAGATTTGTTCTAATACATGGATAGTCATCTTTTTAGTCAAACGAAATCCTTTGTAGAAGGCCAATTCATCGAAACTAAAAAAGTACTCATTCCTATCGTTAACCTGACGGGGGACACCACCTTCAATCAATTCAAAATTCATTGTTATTATTTTATTTTAGTTTGAACAAAGTACTACAATCAATTCAAAATTCATTGTTATCTATTATTTTATTTTAGTTTGAACAAAGAACTACTTTTTTTGGCACAACAATTTACTGAAATGTCATCACACACCAAAATCTTCTCAGTGAAACTTAAGGTTTTATGCCCTACTATATCTTCCCCATAAAATAAGTTTCACTTAGGTTCATTTATGTCAAACTTTGAGTTCTGTGCAAACCATTAAGCAGAACTTAGTAACTTATGTGGAACTTAAATAGTTATGAGTCGTATCAGCAAACGGGCCTAAATTTACTTATCTGAAAAAAAAGTGAAACTAAAAGGTAAATGATATGTTCCTATTATTTTGGCCATAACTGTTTGTATATATGCATATACGAGGATACGAGCATATCAAGGACCTCGTAGGGAATTAACAAAAAAACCACAGTATAATGTCAACCGCATTTCACCAAAGCAACGCATACTCAAACACAATTCCACCGCAAAGCATAACAACATGGATAAAATAATGAAAGGCGCAAACTAAGAAAAGCACGTCAAACACAATAATTCAACGCCCGTCGACGTTGGAGCCTCGAACTATCTCGATTCTATGTCACTCGCTCATCGCAGGCTCCATTATAATCAAGCGGGACAAAGAAGTGATCCAAAGTGTCTCTTTTAAATGTTGTATATGTGAGTATCTAGCCGTGCGTCGTCGCTCGTTGTCATCATGGTTAAGTTGAGGAATTCAATTACCAAAAAACAGGTGGAATGAGTTTGACATTATTGTCATACCCTCACACACACCGCACCCACATGCCATTTTCTTCATGTATCCTTGTCATCGTCATATATGTATATAACTATTAGTGATAAAATCGCGTCTAGATAAAGTACACACCACTGCCATTGAAGTTACCTACGTGTTTGACTCTTGAAACTTTTCAATTCATTCTTATTATATCTCGTGATTTTTGAATTCAAAAACCTTGACATGATGTTGATATTTTGTTTCATTAAAAAGTTGGGGTTTAATTAAGAGTAAATTTAGATAGAGACAAAAGCCATGTATATAAAGAGACAGTAGTTTGTTATGCGTTGGGCCATGTGCTTAACTAGGTCTGTCTTTGCAGGTTTTCTAAAAATGAGGTCAAATATTTAATTAGATAGGAAAGAATAACACGTTTATGCCACGTCCTTTGGTAAATTTCAAAGCTTTTAAATGTTTTCACATATCGACATAAAACATAACACTGCACAAGCGTTAACCTATATGATTTGGTAACGACATCTTGTTTAGCTTACAAGCATAAATAAAAAGAGGCTGGGATGCGACCCACTCTGATACAAATTGTTTAACACTTTGACTACGGCATGGTTTGACCTAAGCGAATCCTCTATGCTGAAATTTTGTTTTGTCAAAACAGTTTCTTTTACTCTACTTTACTTACATATACACAGCATTTTTTTTTTCTTCTTGTGTATTAACAAGTATAGAAAAAATTAAAAACAACTGAAAAAAAAAACAAATCAAAAAACCTAAACAAAAACCATATCTTTTTCTTTTTTGCTGATTTAATTAATTATGTCGTGCGTGAATAAAATGTGTGTCATCGTTGACTCAAACGCGGAACTGTTGAAGTGCAGTGGCCTTTGTGGGAAATACCTTCACCCCTCTTGTGCTGGCTTGTCCATAAAGGCGAGTGTATACCTGAAAGACTATCTACACAATTTTGCGTTTTATTGCGATGAATGCAATAAAATATCCGTGTCGGATATTATGATTGCAATTCGATGTTTAAAGGAATCCCTGTCTAAAAAACATTCCGTTTGCCAAGATCAAATTTCTAATCTCTCTAAGAAATTTGATCACGTCTGCAATAGTTTTGAAGACTCAAACATCCAATGTCAACAATCGTCCACCCAGTGCCTTTCCACGATACGTTCTCTGGAAAAACAATACTGTGACTTAAACGATGGATTGAATTTTCTTCGTTTAGACATTGACGATAAATTGTTGTTCGGCAAACGATCTAAAAAAAAACTTGTCTGACCAGTTAAACGTACTGAAATCGGATATTGATTTCTGTTTTCAAAGTTCGTCACCGGCTCTCCCTCTCTTCCAATCAATTGAAGGATGTTACAAACGTTAGACTCGTTAACGAATTTGAAAACATTAATTGTATGCTTTTTCTGGTTTCAACTGCACTCATATCTATTGCTTACGATGTAAGCAATCAAGATAAAAAATATACGAGTGTGCAACGTGAACTTGAAAGCCTTAATGTCCAATCGCAGTAAATTGAATCGCTTCTCTACGACGACGTCATTAAACAACCCGGCATACCTTCGTGTGATATCGGGAACGTATCCATTCGTGATGAAATCCATGCGGCAAACCTGGGTGCTGACCCTCTGCAACAACCCACCTCAGTAAATACCATTGCGGAAGAAAAAGTAATCAACAAATGTGGCCATTCTTGGTAGTTATCCGATTTGAATTTGAGACTCAGCAGGCTTGAATCCGCTAACAACACATGGTTCGTGCTGAATAATTGTCCCGGATATGCTGATGCTACATGGATTCGCTCCTATTTTAAATGAGAATTCTGTGTCAATATCTGCGAATGTCTTCAATTGCCAAAACACCCGAATATCCAAATTTCATCCATTCTCACACCCTTAACCCTTCTTCTTCTTCATCAGTTTCGAAAGAACCACAAGGATTCCTTAACTTAATGATCCCTCCAAATGTTAAGTTAACTAAACATTTATCTGAGGCCAATACTAATGATCGGTATGTAATGTCCCGTCTTAGAGACCACAAAATTTACAATAATGTTCGTCTTTACCTAGCTTTCCTGCACGACAAACCAGATTCTGTTTGCTTTGAAGGTAAAACAAATACAAACATAAATGTTTTAATCTCCCAAGAAGGCCTCCCTACTAAAAGTTGATAGGTTAGGTTAGGTTAGGTTGGAGTGGCTGTCCAGATGTCATCGACTATCGATACCACTAATGAGGTTACTCATGGGGGAGTAATGAAAATTAAACAAACCATTTTGTGCTTTTAATAAAGTTAGAGAGACACTTTGTGTCAATCGTTGCCAGTTCACTGGTATTGTCGAAGAAGGGATTGTCAAGAAAGTTATTCCTTCTAATGGAGAGTGCTGGACATGTACATAGAAGGTGTTGGACTGTTTCCTCTTCCTCCTCGTCCATGCAGCTTCTACAAAAGTCATTTGTGTAGACCCCTAGCCTCAGGGCATGTCTTCCTATGAGGCAGTGTCCTGTTATTACTCCAATTGTAGAGCTTATATTTTGTCTGCTCAGGGATATCAAGCCTTTTGACCGATTTAAATCTATGCTTGGCCATATTTGCTTGGTTGGTAGGCAGGTGGTACTCTGTGACCATCTAGCATTTGTTGCTTCTAGAGCATATTGTTTGAGAAGATATTTGCATGTAGCAAGTGGTGTTCCTATGTTATGTTTTTTACTAACATTAGGCAGAAGTGTTCTGTTTTTGGCGAGCTCATCGGCTTTACAATTTCCCGGAATGTCTCTGTGGCCCGGCACCCAAATGAGGTGAATATTAAACTGTTCTGTCATCTCATTCAGAGATGATCGACAATCGTGGACTACTTGTGAGTTTGTGGAGACAGACGCGAGAGATTTAAGAGCAGCCTGGCTGTCCGAGAAGATTCGTATATCCTTGCAAGATATAACGTTTTCTCTGAGCCAGGATAGTGCCTCTTTAATCGCCATTACTTCTGCCTGGAATACACTACATTGATTGGGAAGTCTATATGATAGACTTAGATTCAGTTGTTCCGAATAGATACCACTTCCAACTCCGTAATCGGTCTTTGAACCGTCTGTATAGAAGTGTATCGCATTGTCTTCCAGGGGTCTCTCTTCTTCCCAGGAGGATCTTGAAGGGATGGACACATGGAAGTTTTTACCGAATACCATTTTAGGGGTGGTATAGTCTAAGCGATCTGGGATAGATCTGAAATTGTCTAGAATGATAGTATGTCCAGTATTGTTACTGTTCCATTGAGAGGTGGCTCTAAGCCTCACACATGAGTTGGCTGCCACCATTTTGGAGAAGATGTCAAGAGGTGTTAGGTTTAAAAGCACATCCAGGGCTGCAGTTGGTGTTGAGCGAAGTGCTCCTGTGATGCACATACCTGCTGACCGCTGGACCTTGACCAGTGCGGTCCACCATACGACAACTCCATAAGTGAGTATCGGTCTAATTACCGAAGTGTAAAGCCAGTGGGTTATTTTTGGGGAGAAGCCCCATTTTGATCCTATGGCCTTTTTGCAAGTAAAAAGCGCTACAGTGGCCTTTTTTACTCTTTCATCGATATTTGCCTTCCAATTTAGTTTTTTGTCTAAAATGAGGCCTAAATATTTAGCTTGGTTGGAAAACCTTAATGGTATTCCTTTAATCTTAGGTGGGCTGAGCTGAGGAATTTTGTAACTTCTTGAAAAGAGTACTAGTTCTGTCTTATGTGGATTGACGTCCAGGCCACATTGCTTAGCCCATTTTGTTAGCCTATTCAAGGAATTTTGTAGGAGTTCCGAGAGAACTTGGGAGTGTTTTCCAGATACAGATATTGCAACATCGTCAGCATAGGCAATCACCCTGAAACCCTCTGCTTCTAATGATGTTAGAAGGTCGTTTACTACCATGTTCCATAAGAGAGGCGAAAGGACCCCTCCTTGTGGGGTACCTCGATTCACCGATCTGGTGGTAGCAAAACTTCTCATGCTTGAAGTTATTGTCCTGCTTTTGAGCATGAGACTAATAAAATCTATGAGTGGTTTCTTTAATTGCAGCTTTTCCATTGCTGTCGTGATCGCTTGGTAACTGACGTTGTTGAAAGCTCCTTCAATATCTAGGAAAGCTACTAGGTTATATTCTTTGTATTCGAGGGAATATTCAATACTGCGTACCAGCGAATGAAGTGCTGTTTCTACTGATTTTCCCTTAGAGTAAGCATGTTGAGCTGTGGAAATGAGACATGGTTTTAGGTTATGTCTGATGTAAATTTCAATCAATCTTTCCAAGGTTTTAAGAAGGAAGGATGATAGGCTGATTGGTCGTAGATCTTTAGGGTTAACGTGGGAGGGTTTCCCTGCTTTAGGAATGAAGACTACTTTTGCCATTCTCCAGGCTTTGGGAATATATCTCAGCCTTAAACAGCTTGTCAGAATGATTTCCAATGGTGGAATGATCATGTCTGAGCATTTTTGTAGTTCGGCCGGAATGATTCCGTCTGGTCCTGGAGATTTATATGGATCAAAGCTATCTATGGCCCATTGCAGTTTTTTCCCGCGTTATTAGATCAACTTAATCGCTTGTAGAAGCTTGAGACTCTGATGTTAAGTCGTTAAGTATGTTAGAGCTACCTGGAAAGTGGGTGTCTAATAGCAGATTAAGAGATTCTTCATCTGTGATAGTCCATGTGCCTGCATCTGTCTTTAAAGCACTGGGACTTTTTGAGAGAATTTTCCTGAGTCTTGAGGCTTCTAAAGTATTTTCTATTTTGCAACAGAAGTTTCTCCAAGAAGACCTCTTACTCTTCCTTAATTCTTTTTTATATTGCTTTAGAGCTTGTTTGTATAAGTCCCAGTCAGAAGGAGATCTAGTGTACTTAGATCTATTGAAGAGTTTGCGACAACTCTTTCTGAATGGTTCTAGTTCTTTACGCCACCAATGAGGTTTCTTTTTTCCCTTTAAAATGGTTATAGGGCATGAAATTCTCATTGATTCATTGAAGGCTTCAGTGAGATGATTCACAGAAAGATCTAGTTCATCTTTACTGGAGGAGCTTTTAAGAAGGTTGTAATCAAGTAATTGTGTTAGTACCTCCCTATATCGTTCCCAGTTTGTATTCCGGTGATTGCGAAAACCCGTAGATATGTTTGCCACATCTCTGAGCTCAAACTGAATGTACTTGTGGTCAGAGAAGGAATTCTCTTTTGAGACATGCCAGTTTGAAATCAGATTGTGGATCGAGTCAGAGGTAAGTGTAATATCAAGTACCTCTTTCCTATTCTTGGTTACAAAAGTGGGTTCATTACCAATATTACTTATGAGTAGGTTAGTGCTTAGTAAGTAATCAAATAAGGACTCACCTCTCTCATTTATGTCAGAGCTACCCCATACCGTGTGATGGGCGTTAGCGTCCGAACCAATCAGGAGACCAACTTTTCTTGATTGCGCGTCTGCAATTGCCTTCCTCAAGGTGTCACCTGGAATTGGGCTGTCGTGGCCTAGGTAGGAGGATATGAGCCAGTAGGTGGCTTTGTCCATTGTTAAGACAGCGGTGGTTGTGTCCTTGTCGCTGTAATTGGGGAGTAAAAATACATTTAAGTCATTTTTTACTAACATACATGACCTTGGTTCACCTTTCTCCGATGCATACAGTAGCTTGTAACCAGGAGTCCTGAGGCCTCTGATGATGGAATTTGAGACCCACGGCTCCTGTATCAAGACGATGTCATCCTTGTTTGTGTGCAGTCGGAGTGTTAGGTTGTTTGTGGCCATGATGGCGTGATGGAGATTAATCTGTACTAATCGCATCATTGCTACTATTAGTCAGATTAACATCCACCACTGTTTTATCGGCGTTTTCATCGTCTGAGGAGGAGTGAAGTAGGTCTTCCTCACTCAGAGTGATGCCTAAGGTGGCGTCTTCAGTCTCCATGTCGGAGTTACTGTCGACTGTAGGTTTATCCTCCACGTCGGATGGCTTGTTTGGGGCTGTGGAAGTCGATGGTTCCACTTGTGGTGTTGCATCGACCTCCATTATTGGTGGTACCAAAAGTTGATGCACTTATGGAAATATTCTTGAAATTTCATGATGGTCTTGAAATTTCTTCTCAAAAAGTAAGAGAAGACCTAACCTCTTTTGCGTCCTTTATCTCTTTAAAATGATTATCTCATATCCAAAAATCCCGTGCAGATATGAAGAAATACTATCGCTCCTAACCTGAAGACCACTAAACATAAATGTCTTAGCCTTTACTATCAAAATGTAAGAGGGTTAATGTATAAAACGTCTGCAGTCTTTAATAGCTCCCAAAACCTTCCTTATGACATCTTTGCCCTTACCGAAACCAACCTCACACCCGATATCCTTAGTACTGAACTCTTCACTAACGACTATTCCATCTATCGAATGGATGTCGTGGAATGTGCGAGTAATACATAATATGGCCGTGGTGTGCTTTTAGCTATCAATAGTAATTTTGAAAGTTCATTACTCCATATTCCTACTTCAATCGAATTTGAAGGTGTATCAGCTAAGGTTACACTCCCTAAGTTTTGTCTTTTTGTCCTTTGTTGTTATATTCGACCAGCTCAACAAATTAAAGCATACCAAGCTGCTGTTAATGCCATCGATTATCTCCTTGAACAAGTGCAACCTAATGATTTGTTCATCGTTCTTGGCGACTTCAATCTTCCCCATCTCAATTGGTCCACCTCAGATGATCAGACATCCTTCTTTCCAACTAACATCTTCTCTGAATCTGAATTGCTGTTCATTGATCGTCTGTCTGATTGTGGTCTTTTTCAACTAAATGGAGTAGCAAACTTTATGGGAAGACACCTCGATCTCATATTCTCAATTCTCATCTAATTGCGATAACTGTGTTGTCTCCGCGAGCCCTCATCTTCTCTCAACCTTGGATCGCTATCATCCTCCCCTTAATCTCTCCTTCCCCATTGAATTTGAAAACAACTTTTTTGAAATGGAGAATTACTGTTATGATTTTTCGTAGGGCTGATTTCTCCAAACTCAACAATCTTCTTTGCTCAGCCGACTTTGAATTAAGTTCCCTCCACTCAACAGTAGAGTCCATTACAAATTGGTTTATTTGATTCTCTCATACTGAATTGAAGAATCAGTACCGTTCTCTCGTAAAAAAGATTTCACCTCTGCTCCCCCTTGGTACAACAGAGAGCTCCGTAGCCTAAGAAATACCCGTAACAAGCTTTGGAAGATCTTTTTACAGTCCAAATCTGATACCGACCACAACAACTATTTTCTCGCCTATAATTCTTTCTCTGAATTAAGGGAATCCCTTTATAACCAATACCTTAAACAAATGGAAAATAACCTTCTTCATATCAAATCTATTTGCTAAATACTTTAGCAAATCGTATACTGAAAATGTTCATGATCCTGATCCACACTACTTTAGTTATTTAGATGGTTGCACTCAAACCTCTCTTTCATCTTTTACAATAACTGAAGAAATGGTACTTGCCAAAATCGTAAGCATCAAAGAAAACTTTAGCGCTGGTCCTGATGGAGTCCCATCAGTTGTTCTAAAAAAATGTATGCATTCTTTGTCAAAGCCTCTAACTGCATTCTTTGAACTCTCTCTTTCCCAAGGTGTGTTTCCTCATATATGGAAAGATTCATTTATATTTCCCATTCATAAACAAGGCAATAAAACTGAAATTAACAATTATAGATCTATTGCGAAACTTTCATGCATCCCAAAACTTTTTGAAAGCCTAGTTTATGATTCCGTTTATTTCCATTGCAATCCCTTGAGCGGCAACATGGTTTTCTTAAAGGTAGATCCACTACGACTAACTTAATTGAGTTTATATCAAAAGTTTTGTCAGCCCTTGAGAATGTTAATGAAGTTGATGTTGTATACACTGATTACAGCAAAGCATTTGATAAAATATCCCATAAGATAACTTATCTCAAACTTAGAGCCCTAGGCTTTCCATCTATGTTTATAAACTGAATAGGCTCCTACCTTGTCAATAGAACTTATAGTGTCCTCTTCCGTAACTTAGTTTCTAGTCCCATACATGCAACTTCTGGCTTCCCACAAGGTAGTCACCTTGGCCCCCTTCTCTTCGTCTTATCTGTTAACGATGTCTGTCTTAAATTAAAAAACTCAGATATCCTAATATAAAGGAGCTTATAAAAAGGTTGATGCTTCAAATGCATTTGATAAACAATTAGCACATCTCGACCTGTGACGTCAGTGGTCTCAAGTAGTGGAGTGCGTAGTGCACACGACTTCTAAGACTGAGCAAATCTGATATGCGTGGGTTCGAATCCTATGTTGTGCATAAAAAGTTTTTCAAATAAAATTGGATTAAAGCTCAGCACCACAAAAAAAAAAAAAAAAAAAAAAAAAAAGAAGACTGATGAGTGCAAAAGTGGCAAAGCACGAAATAGCTATATCTCCAGCCAAAAACAATGAGTGGTAGCACCTTTAAGTTGTTGTTCAAAAACATTCAATGAAATTAAAAGGAATGGTCAAGTCTAACAAGCTGACATTCTAGTACGAATAGTACAATACAAATAATAACAAAGATATCCTAATGTTTGCGGATGATAAGAAAATTTTTAAGATTATCTCAACTCCATCTGATTCCTTACTTTTACAAAATGATCTTAATATCTTTTTTGTTTGGTGCATGCATAATTTCCTAGAGTTAAATATAGGTAAATGTAAGCAAATGACCTTTTCGCGCAAACAAATCCCATCTCACTACTTCCTTAATGACGCCGTCAACGTATTCCGTTCTATTAGAGATATTGGTATTATGTGTGACAAACACCTCGATTTCCATTCCCATTTTGACACCAAATTATTAATAAAGCTAATAGATCTCTCGGTTTTATTAAGAGATGGTCAAAAGATTTTTCCAACCCTTATGTAACTAAAACGCGCTTTACATTTCCCTAGTCCGTCTTCATCTTGAATATGCATGCCAAGTATGGTCTCCCTTTTATGAAAACCATTACCTCAGAATTGAAAATGTTCAAAGTTCGTTCGATTTGCCTTAAGTGGCATCCCTTGGGATGATACATCCAACTTGCCTCCTTATGCCGATCGACTAAAATTGATAGTTTTGCAACCCTTATATATTAGACGCAAAAACGCTGATATATTATTTGCTCACCAATTGTTAATGGGCAATATAGATTCAAGGCACTCCTGAGTGATATTCATATTAACACTAACCCTCGAAATCTGCGATCTGTCTCCCTTTTCTATATCCCTCATCACCGCACTAGTTACGGGCACTTTGAACCAATGTCCAGAATTCTTCGTCACTGCAACGCTGCTATGCTAGTCTTCGACTAATATTTCCAAATCCCATCTAAAAGATACCCTTTACTTTTTCCCTTTTTGAGTCCGAATTCCTCGTCCCTTTTAATTTTAAGACTAATAAAATCAAAATTGTTAGTTAGAGCTTTTATGTGGGCCTTAGGGCCCACATGAATTAATGTTGAAAACTGATAACAAGAACAAGAACAAAAAAAAAATGTTAAGTTAGTTGTTAAGTTAAGTTATGTTAAGTTATAGCTTGTATTAAGCTGAATAAATAAATAGAAAACCGTTTGTTTATTTTTTGTATTAAACAAATTTATTGAAGTCTAGTTTCTTAACTTTTTTAATGCTGTTTAAAAAATCCACTGATTGGAGTTTTTTTTTAAGTCCTATCTGCATATTTTAATATTATTATCTGTAAATTTACTGATGCTTGAGATATGGAGGACGAAAAAAGCTATTCCGCACATTCAGACACAAGTTCACATATAAAATTCTTTGTAAACCATTGGTTGTTGTTCTAGGGACCTTGAAAATTCCGTGCGTCGGTAAGTGTCAAAAATGTCAATCTAATAAATTGGACTTCCTATGGAAAGTAAAAATCGACGTTTGTTGGAAAAGTTAATGATCTGGTACTTCAACAAATTGTCCCTTTTTTAGATATAATAATGCAACAAAAATGGATGCACTTCATTCTTATTACTTACATTCCAAAAACGAACTACCCCTGCCCCTCATATAAAACTTCGATTTTGCCACAAAAGAGTCATACATACATTAAACTTTTAATACTGCTGGTTGGATTTTATTTATAGGTATCTACGCTGTAGCCTTCCGCCGCCGCCGGTCTTCCATTTTATCTCAAATACCTTAACTTACTTGAGTCCATTTATTAACTTTTAATCCGATACTTACGACTACCACATGCGAACATAATGAGCTTCGCCTGTTTTCATTATGTTGGTAGGTTGCTATACAGAGCACGAGTCGTATATCAACGAAACATACGACGACAATCAGCCATCCAACCGATTATATATATACATAATAAGAGCGAAAATTGTATCCAAACGTATAAAAAGACTTATAGTCCTTTAAACATACATACATATATTTATATCTTTTCCACGAGAAAGTATTAACTGATGAATAAACTTTAACAGAGAGGAGACATGAGTCGGCGCGTGTAGGGACATCCAAGTGAACATATCATGTTGTGCTGGTTTTTGGTTTGGTTTATGTTGACCTAACTATAACTATGTATGTACATTATACAACACACTGATGCTGATGATAATGATTATCCTTTGGATGATGATGGCCTCCCAAAATGGCTCCTATTTCTAATGTGTTACAATAATATGAAATTAATGGAGTAACAGGATTAATTATCATAATAAATTCAATATAAAGACTGAAAGCAAAAATCCTTGACGTCAAAGTGAAAGCTCTTAATGGAGATTTTGCTAATCTGGCTAAATGCCCACTGTCCAGTCCATATCAGTGCAGCCCATGTCCAGCCCATATGAGTTAAAATGTTTATGTTTCATTATTTCTATATGGCGACGTTTATTTCTGTACCTTTTTTTATTTTCAATTGTATTAATTTACAAGAAAACCATTCCATATCATAAATAAAATAAATACCTACTTCCAAACATCTCTAATTAACCTATGTATGTAATATGTATATTTATGAAAATTCAAAATAAATTTACAATAATAGAATTTCTAAGAAAATATTAATGTAAAAATTCAAATTTACTTTGAAACAACCCTTATGCAACAAGAAGAGTATGGAATACAAAGACAACAACAACTTTAATAGATTAAATAATAAGGTTGCATTTCCTTCATATCTTTTTTTTCATTTTTCACATCTGATCATGGAAGATGTGTATTTTTGTATCTTAAAATATAATTCACAGTGAGTTGTTTCAAAATATTTATGATCTACATGATATTTTTTACCGTTAAGTTATCGCTTCTCGGCCTTATGGCTAAGATCAAAGTGTAGTATCTGTTCTTATCAGCTTAACATCTGATAGATCCTCCATCGGGGGACAACAAATGTTAAACTGATTTTTGGAATCAGACGGAGTGCTAGGGGCTTGCTCCACCTCTGTCACGGGTTGGCCTGGTATTGCAGTACCGCCAGGATCGGCCCAAAAAATAAGACAATTTAAAAACATAGAAATCCTTGAAGTTGAAACTAAGGTTCTGAACTCAGCTCTTTTGTTTTTGCTAAGTATTGTATTATGATTTATGAAGCACATTATTCAAATGATTCCATTATGTTATGTTGTTGTCGGTTGGTTGAATCAGAAACTGGTTTAGAAATATGTGTTTTGCTTTTACTTAAAATCAATGATAATATTCCAAAAATGAATAAAGAGTAAGGACTGTCTTCTGTCCGACATAATAGTCAGTACAGTGAGACATGACAGAAAAGGAAAGAAGTTGTGTGATAATTATAGGAAGAGGCATAGTAACTACAAACTTTGGATGTTATAAAAATTCATGGGATGTTAAACTCTTTTTAGAGTGTATTCAATCCAGAATGGTACAAATATAAGACTTGATCTTGATTGATAATAAAATGCAAAAAATTAGTTGTACCCGTAGGGTGATGGTTAGTACGTTGGACTGTCATGCAAGGGGTCTTGGGTGCTATACTGCTATCCCTACCTGTGCCACCTAACATTTTTTTCACGGGTACTGCCTCTTGCGAGGAATTGACTAATCCTCCAAAAGTAATTCTTGTCATGAAAAGTGCTTTCTCAAATCAGCCGTTCGGATTCGTCATATAAACTGTAGGTCCCTTCCATCTCTGACAACATTACTCGCACACAGGAATGGTTGAGAGTTGTAAGTCACTAGGTCCTGGTTCTTCATGGACTGTTGCGCCACCTAATTTATTTATTTATTTATTTATTGCAAAAAATTAAGATACAACATATTAGCATTACAACAATCATTGAATATGCCTAAGAACCAAAGTTTTCATCAATGAATTGATAAGCTGATGTTTTTAATTTTAAATAGCTAATCAGCTGATTTTCGATCATAGTGACAGTAAATTCCTACAAACAAAAGTATTACACAGATATTTTTAACAAACTGGATCAATTCTGATAAACTCAACCTTAATTTTTACTGAATGGCTATCAACAAAATTTAATACCTGCACACAAGAAATATTCAAATGAGCTAAGAAATCCTTGATGAATGTGATTTTTTTCTTACAGATTGAAACTATAAATAAATATTTTTGCTTATGATGTTCATAAATTACACTTAAATAAATAATGTAACAGTTGTTTGAAGAATCAGAATAGATACATACATGTTGAATTGACTTTTTGCAAACGAATGGCTATTTTTATGATGATTTGAATGAAATTGGGATCAGATGTTCGTTATCGTTACGACTTTTTAAATGAATGAATTTGGTAATGTTAGACTTTAAAATTGAAACTTTTTGCTTAAAGGTACCAATAAGAGGCAATTTTTTGGGTTTGATTTTTGTTTCTTATGATTATTATACCTGCTTACAAATTATAATAAATATTAGTAGTGATATTATTGAAACTATAATAAAAGGGTTTGGGGACTTGAAGCTCTCAAAAATTATTCTTCAACGTCATACAAAGTGTATCGAACATCATATTTTAGTTGTGGAAATGTACATAAGATAATGAATATTAGGTTAACGATAATACTCGTACAAGAGAGGGTCTCAGTCTCACTAGTTTAAAGTACATAATAGTGTTTTTAGTTAAATGGATATATTTATATCCATTATATAGATATATTCCGTCAGACCTTTCAAAAATTTTATTTAGACTCATTAGAGTGCCCCACTCCACGGAAATCTTTATTAAAAGGCGAAAGATTTATTCGACATTGAAGTGAAGCCAGAGTGGTTTTGTGTAAATATTTCACTACGTTAACATAAATGAGGAGAAGAAAGTGAATGTGAATTTTATAAAATACACAAAAACTATTTTTATAGTTCTATATGTATTAAATGATCTTTTATATTAATTCATTTCAAAAAACAACTACCAAATACCTACCCCATGTCTTCTTAGTTATTGATATTTTTTTGCATTCAGAGCTGCGTGGCCAAATGTGGTTTTGTCTTATGGCAAGATCGAATTATGTGACACTATAGTTTAATCAGTAATCAGTGCAACTTGCAAATTACAATGTACACAGTTTCACGAATGAAATGTTCATCCAGAAATATGTATGTATGTTCCTTTTGAGTGATGGAGTATGAAAATGCCATTTCCTTATTTTATTTTGATGACTACGCTTAAAATATGAGGTAGGCATTTTTGAATGTTTGGTTTAAATATTTTGTCCCTAAGACTTGGGTTTTCTGTTTCGTCCTACCATCGATCAGCCTATTCAATTCATCTGCAAGCCTCCATTATCTTCTAAATTTTCGAAGATCCTTTCATGACAGATCGAAACAAAATTACCTGTAAGGGTTGTAAATTTCATTTGGTTTGTTTTCACTCCTAGGCAGGTATACCAACAGGATATAAGGGATCATTTTCACATCTTAGAATATAATTTACATTCAGTTTCTGCAGAATTTATAATATGTAGATGATATCTTTTACCGTTAAGTTATCGCTTCTCGGCCTTATGGCTAAGATCAAAGTGTAGTATCTGTTCTTATCAGCTTAACATCTGATAGATCCTCCATCGGGGGACAACAAATGTTAAACTGATTTTTGGAATTAGACGGAGTGCTAGGGGCTTGCTCCACCTCTGTCACGGGTTGGCCTGGTATTGCAGTACCGCCGGGATCGGCCCAAAAAAACAAAACAATTTAAAAACATAGAAAACCTTGAAGTTGAAACTAAGGTTCTGAACTCAGCTCTTTTGTTTTTGCTAAGTATCGTATAATGATTTATGAAGCACATTATTCAAATGATTCCATTATGTTTTGTTGTTGTCAGTTGGTTGAATCAGAAACTGGTTTAGAAATATGTGTTTTGCTTTTACTTAAAATCAATGATAATATTCCAAAAATGAATAAGGACATTCTGTCCGATATAATTTTCAGTATAGTGAGACAGGACAGGACAGAAACGGAAGGAAGTTGTGTGATAATGATAGGAAGAGGCATAGCAACTACAAACTTTGGATGTTATAAAAATTCATGGGTTGTTAAACTCTTTTTAGAGTGTATTCAATCCAGAATGGTGCAAATATAAGACTTGATCTTGATTGATAATAAAATGTCTATTTTTTAATTCGTTTCATTTACTGAGCTATTGCAAAAAATTAGTAGTACCCGTAGGGCAGTGATGGAAATCGACTTTTTTCGATTGTACTGAAAGCTGAAACAAAAAAGTACTGAAAAAGACCAAATAGAATTGAGCTCTTTTAAATGGATTAAAGTAAACGAACACACAAATTAAAAAACAAAATGTAGGTATTTATTAACGAGAACAAAAACAAAAACAATTAATTTGTTATTACATATTTAATATTAAATGAACATACATTAATAAGAAAAAAAGGAACTTCATTATTAATAGCTAGATAAATATCGGACGGATCCCCATATCACAGTTAGGAGTTTTCATTGAAACTCATCATTGAATATTTGTATTTTGTGAGTTAGAATGATTTTTATAATTGATGACTTACATACATTTGTATATAGATAATTTTTTACTCTTACAGTTCTTCTTTTTGAAGTGGTTTGTTTGTAACATTTTTACTCACAAGATTTTTATTAATTATGAAGCTGTGACAAGATTCATTTTTTATCAAATTTTTCGTTTCTATCAGTGCAGAGCACGTTTACACTTGCACACGATTTCTTAATTTAGTTTTAATTATGTTTTGGTATGAAAATATTCTTTCGACATTTGCCGAAGAGTGAGGAACACAAAAGGCACCCTGAACAATGCGATGAATATTTTCAAACATTAACTCATTGCATTCATTTTTAAGAAGACCAATTTTTGCCCAAAACTCTGATATGGAAACATTTCTCATTTTTTTTTTAAATATTCGCAGTCAGCTAGAGCTCTATATTCATTGTTGATCAGTTCAATATTTTTGTGTTCATTGGAAAAAAAACTTTAAAATAAATTGAACGATAGAGTTAACTCGACTATCCAACATTGCACTTTGGGAAAAATTTTGAATTCCATTTAAGAAAACGTCATCGAAATCAAATCTTTTTCTAATGTCTTCCAGAAATGTAATGCAAAACAATTTAGTATGATTTTTAAAGCTTTGAATATCTGTTTCCCTTAATTTGTTTGAATTGTATAGGATTTCAGATTCGGTGTGGCAATATATTTCCATAATAGGTAAGTGGTTTTCTAAAAGATTAATGAAGTTTATCGGTTTATCATCAAATGCTTCCCTTTTCATAAAATTTCTGCAGAGTTGTTTAAAAATAGATTTCAATCTTGGAAGACGTGCACTCTTACATCTACGGATTGCATTTCCAAGTTAACATCATTAATTAGTTTTAAGATATAAGATAAAAAAGTGAAATATAACTTAACATTTAAGTCCTTAAGGCTGAAAGATATGAAGTTGAGGTTTTGTTTCTCATAATTGGATTCAAATTCATCAAGTCCAAAGTAATAACGCAAAGGGTCCCATTGCTCTAAGATGCGGTCAAGTGCTGCCTATTAACACAAAAAAATTAGCATAAGCGCAATTTTGAAATGCATTCTTTCAAGTACCTGACGGGAAAGCCATCGCGTAGCACAATATTTTAAAATTGTGTGTAAATTAGTTCCAAAATGTTCTTGGAACTCTTGGAATTCCAACCTTCTGCTAGATCTGTTACAAAAATGGTGATTTATTTCCTTTATTAGCTTGTCGACTACGTCTGGAAATTGTTCTGCTGCAGCCTTGGATGAAAGATTTAAATTATGACATACGCAGCCATTTACAATGAGACTGGGGACGACTTCCTTAACATTTTCGGTACGAGAATGGGACAGAACAAAGAATATTTATATGTAAACGTACCACTCCCGTCCCGAAAGGATTAATTTTGCCTGAACACCGTTTGTTTTGCCCATCATAACAGGACAATTCTCTGCGGTGAATCCAACCATGTTTTTAAATGAAATATTTTTTTGTTCAAAAATATTTTTAATTGTGTTAAAAATTCCGGAAGCCTTTCCTTCAGGAACTTCAGTAAGTGTCAAAAACATATCATGGCACTTTTCGTCGTATATTCGAATAACCACCGCCAGATTTTTTTTTATAATTATGTCGATGCTTTCATCTACAACTAATGAAAAATATTGGCGGTTTGTTATTTCGGAAATAATTTTCGAATTTTCCGGAGCCATTATTTCTTTGATAATTTTTTGGCCCTTGTGTCAATTCATGACCATTTTTTTGACCACTTCTGATTTAGATAGGTTTTTTTTTAAAAGAATATTTAAATGATCCAATACTGCAAACGGGAAATTATGTTCTGCGATGAAAAGACTTAGGGATATTTCTAATCTTTTGGCATTTTCCGATGTTTTTATGTTTTTCTTTGACACGATATTAAGCGTCGGAAAGTTTACGACGTCGTAAACGAACTGTCACAATTTTGTATGAAAATACTTTACGATCACGTCGTAAATGAAAATATAGTAAGCGTGAGAAATTTTTTATAAAGGTATTATGAGATTTTATATATCAAAATTTGACATAAACAAATATTTCAATAATTCACAATATTTTTATTTATTTTTTTCAACCGCTTCATTAAATCCACCGAAATTGTTTACCATTTGATTTATAACAATTAATGCAATTTTATAATTTTTATATAAAGGGGCGTTCATGAAACGACGTTTGAAAGTTTCCCACGTTTCATGAATACCCTTATTGGGTAATTGTGATTTGGGTATGTTCGCATCGCACATAATTTTTTGTAAGTGAAGTTGTGAAAATAAAAGAAAATTTAGTAAAGGAATTAATCAATTTTGTACAAACAATTCAAAATAGTACTGAAAATGGCAAAGATATACTTACGTACTGAGCAAATCAAATAGTATTGAATTCAGTACAATAGTAAGCCTTTTTCCAACGGTGCCGTAGGGTGATGGTTAGTACGTTGGACTGTCATGCAAGAGGTCTTGGGTTCTATCCCTACCTGTGCCACCTAACATTTTTTCACGGGTACTGCCTCTTGCGAGGAATTGACAAATCCTCCAAGAGTAATTCTTGTCATGAAAAGTGCTTTCTCAAATCAGCCGTTCGGATTCGGCATATGAACTGTAGGTCCCTTCCATCTCTGACAACATTACTCGCACACAGGAATGGTTGAGAGTTGTAAGTCACTAGGCCCTGGTTCTTCATGGACTGTTGCGCCACATAATTTATTTATTTATTTATTGCAAAAAATTAAGATACATATTAGCATTACATAAATCATTGACTATGCCTAAGAACTAAAGTTTTCATCAATGAATTGATAAGCTGATGTTTTTAATCTTAAAACTAGCTAATCAGCTGATTTCGATCATAGCGACAATAAATCCCTACAAACAAAAGTATTACACAGATACTTTTAACAAACTGGATCAATTCTGATAAACTCAACCTTAATTTGTAGTGAATATCAACAAAATTAAATAGACATGAAATATTTGAATGATCTAATATAGAAGAACAGTCTTATTTAAAAACGCTGTATAGAGGCTGCATAAAGTTATGTAATCTCTATAATGCCTCTAAACGCAAAAATGCTTTTTATAAAACTTATGCAAGTTTGCATAGTCCCATAATAAGCTAAACGCGTTTTTAGGTTGAATAGAGCCTACATAAGGAAATTATTGTTATTATTATTTCGTAAATGTCATTTTGATTTCTCTCCATTTTTGAAATTAAAATAAAAACAATAATGCCTCTCCAGTTTAGCTCGTTTATTAACAATTTAAAGAATTTAAATCGCGTTTTACCGACTCCAAGAAGGCGGAAAGTTTATAAAAAAAGGTTCAACCCAATGAGCCTAAGAAAAGAAGAATCTAAAAAAAATATAGATTTTCGAAAGAGAATATCATAAAAATAATTGGAATTATTTTTTTAAATTTTATTTGTTATGACAAACAGCTGATTTGATAGACAGATAAATGGAATAGATTGCTCCATTTTGGTACTTTTTTTGATATAAGCATTTATAAATGGCAATTTTCGCAATGTTACATAGAGCCTACATAAATCCTTATGCACTGTATACCTAACTATTCATCTGTTTAGCGAATTCTATTAAATAAGACTGGAAATCTTTGTTGAATGTGATTTTTGTTTATTTTTGTACAATTGAAGCTTTTTGCTTAAATCTACCAATGAGAGGCAGTTTTTTAGGTTTGATTTTTGTTTTTTATGATGATTATAGGCGTCTACCTGCTTACAAATAATACAAAATATATTTCGAGTGCTATTAGCCGCGTTTTATTATCACCATGATCTGATCCGGATCAGATCATGATAATAAAACAGCATTGGATCATCATATTTTTTGTTATTTAAAGTTTGGTAGCAGTGTCAAATTCGTTCTTTCAAAAGTGACATTACGAAGCAAAGAAAAAACAAACACATACCAAAAATGGAAGCTCCACAACTTTTGAAAATGTTTCTGCAAATCACCATTACACTCTCAAACTCAAAGCATACAGGAACGCTTTTGTCTCCAAGATTCTTTTTGACCTTTTAATAAATGTGAAACTTAAATAATTTAATTTAGAAATTACTTAAAATTTATTTGAACATCTTTTCTCCCATTTGTGCTGCAGCTTTCTCGATTTTATTTATATTTTTTGATATTTAAAGCAGGGTTGCTCAAAGAACATTTTGCTCAATGATTTTTTTTTCGGGGAAAATAATACCCATAAATTATGTCAAATATACATTTTTTTGGAGTTAATTATCTTAATTTCACAAATTAATATCTCGTTTTGTTAAAATATCTAATTATTTCATGGATTATATACCAAATAAATAAATATAAAGCTTCTCGCTTTCTATTTAAAAAATATTTTATTTCAGTCAAATGGAAATGTTTATATGGCAATACAGGTTTTATTTAATTTGTTTGCAATGATACCAACATTTACATGTAAAATAACAATGATAAAGCGCTCCTTGTTGTGAAAAAAAGAATTAAATTTTGGATCTTAAATTGAGATCCAAACACAAAGCAGGATCTTGTGTTGTTGTTGTAATGCATGTAAATTCAAGATCCGGGTCAGATCATGGTGATAATAAAACGCGGCTATTATTGAAACTAAATTAAAAGGGGTTGTTTGTATTGGTTGGGGCTTGAAGATTTCAAAAATTATTCTTTAACATCATGCAAAGTGTATCGAACATCATATTTTAATTGTGGAAATTTAAGTTAATGAATATTAAGTTAACGATAATAAAAGAGGAGTCACTAGCAGTGTTCCCATAACGGCATTATTAATGCTAGATCTAGCATTATAGAGAAGAGAAAAGCATTATGAAATTTTAAAATAATGCTAAATGCTTTTCTGGCATTATTGTTTTTAAGTTTTGCATTCTTGAATGCCAAAATTGATTTCAAAAGATTGATTTGATTATATCATATTTGAAAAAAAAAATAAAAATCATCATCTTCTTTTTTTTTTAAATTACAAACCATTGTGATTTAACCTTAATAACGTCAAATCACGAATTAGTTAAACGCTGAGGTTGGCGCCTGTTCAGCCAAACGAATATAATTAAAACAAAAATTCGTAATAACATAGGAATAGAACTATTGAACAGCATTGTCCAAATACGCGAGGGGCTGAAAATAGAAGATAAATGCTGCTTTTCTTATGAGGTTTCAAGAACTGTTATAGATGAAGTTGGAACCTCAGCAAAGTATAAAAAACCTAAGGGCGAAGAAGACTATTTATATGAAGAACTTTGGGATAACTCATTATTTATATAAAATTATAAAATAGATAAGAAATTTATTTTTAAAAACTATAAATAAGAATGTGATAAGTCTGAATGATTTAAAATTAAATAATTAACTATAAAACATGTTCCTATACTTAAAAACATTGTGCTGTTAATACCTACTTATTTACATACATATAAAGCTTTAAGTTTTCTTATTTTTGAATTAATTTTGTTTTCTTTTTTTTTTTTTTTTGTTATATACCTATGTTTGTTAGGTATTTTTATGTGAAAATAAATATTATTTTGCATTTTTTAAGATGTTTGTTTTTTAATCATCGATATGGACGTTTTATATGGATTTTAAAATCTAGCATTTTGTTTTTTGAGCTCCTAGATCGTATGGATCTAGCATTATAAAATTCGAAATCTAGCATTATGAAATTTGAGATTATGGCCACACTGGTCACTAGTTGAAAGTAAATAATAGTGTTTTTAATTAAATGGACATATTTATAAGGTCCAACTTCCGTCAGACCCTTCAAAAATTTTATTTTAGACTCATTAGAGTGCCCCACTCCACGGAAATCTTTAGTAAAAGGCGAAAGATTTATTCGACATTGAAGTGAAGCCAGAGTGGTTTTCTTGAAATCACAATTGACTACATTAAGACGAATAAAGAGAAGAAAAGGAATGTGAATTTTGTAAAATAAACAAAATGCCAAACAGCTATTTTTAGAGTTGTATAAATGGATCTTCTATATTATTATGTTTCGCACAACAACTATTTTATACCCACCCCATTTTTTCTTAGTGATTGTTATTTGTTGTCGTCAAAGCTGCGTTGTCAATGTGGTTTCGGCTTCTGTCAAGATGGTTTTTCTTATCACGATAGTTTCCTCGTAGCAGCTTTACATACATACCTACCTATTTGTTTTCTTGAACATTTACTCGCAGTTTTAAAAATGAAATATACATATATGTGTAGGTACAAATATTTAATATCTGCTTTTGAGTGTTGATATTGTATGAATTGATGAATTTTGGTGGCAACGCTAATAAGAGGTAGGAATTTTTTGTGTGTATGATTTGTATTCTTGTTCCGAAAATTTGAGTTTTTTGTTTTGGTAGGCCACTATCAATCAGCCTGCGCATCTGTGAGCCACAGTCGTCTCCTAAGAATAAAGAAGATCCTTTCATAAAAGATCGAAACTAAACTCTCTATAAGGGTTGTAAATTGCATTTGTTTTGTTTTTCACCTTCAGGTAGGTATACCAAAAGCATAATACTAAAAATAGTTTTCACATCTTAGAATATAATTTACATTCAGTTTCTGCAGAATTTATAATATGTAGATGATATTTTTTACCGTTAAGTTATCGCTTCTCGGCCTTATGGCTAAGATCAAAGTGTAGTATCTGTTCTTATCAGCTTAACATCTGATAGATCCTCCATCGGGGGACAACAAATGTTAAACTGATTTTTGGAATTAGACAGAGTGCTAGGGGCTTGCTCCACCTCTGTCACGGGTTGGCCTGGTATTGCAGTACCGCCAGGATCGGCCCAATAAATAAACAAACAAAGCAAATTAATTAAGAATTCTTTTAAGAAAAACCTAGAGTTCTGAAACTATGGTTCTGAGCTCAACTCTTTTGTTTAATTAATATCAAAACATAGTCAATAATTTTGTCTTCCAATTTACTTTACTTAAGAATACAATGAGTTTTATCGAAGCTGTAAAAATATGATATGATATAAAATGTATACCAACTTTATATGTAATTTCATTTCTGACTGTATATAAGTTGATATTGTATCAAAACAAATGCAAAAATTACGTGGTTGTACCACACAATAATATGAAATCTATGGTTTATAATTCGTGATGTTAAAGGTTTTTTAGCCGAATTTAAAAAATTTTAAGGTACAACTTCGCATTTTTATATTTAATTTCTATACATTTGTTTCGAAATGTGTATACTCTGGAACACAACCAAAGTGTAATTACAATAAAACCCGTTTTAAATTATCACCTTAAGTTTCCGTTTTGATAAGTTGTTATGGGATTAAGGCACCTAATATACAATTCATATGTATAACTTTTCCTTTGATTTTCTACTTGCAGTGTATGAAACTATATATACCTATGCCAAGTTTTGTATTCATAAAAAAATTCGAACTCAAGATTTAAAACAAACATGACATTATAATGGTAGAGAAATCCAAAAAAGTTTTTTGGTAATAAAATATTTTTACTGAAAAAATGCGGATAGATTTTTATTAAATTCTCCCCATTTTTCTCAACTTGGTTTCTTTTAATAACAAATATATTCTTTATGTACTCGTATTATAAAATATACTATTAATATATTCTTATATTGGTCCAAAAGCATACCGCCCATAGAATTGTTCTTTTGTTTTTAAATTTTCTCAGGAACTAACGAAGTGATTTAAAATTTTGTTTTTCTTTCTGAACAAGCTCCTATATTATTTAAACAACAACTGATGGCCAAAAATGTTAAATTTTGTTTGGACTAAAACAAAAATCAAAATCTCAAAAACAAGTCAATATTTTTGAACGAAATTCAAATGCAAAACGTATATTTATAAGCACATAATAAATAACTAATAAAAAGCATACCAACAATATTTTAAGAAATCATTTTACATATGCAAATGTATTTATAATATGCCGTTCTGAAAATTTTCGAAAAAAAATCTGTAAATTAGGTTTTTTTTATTAATGAAATGACAAAGGTGGGAAGAAAAAACAGTTGTCATTAGAGCTGAATAAAATAACATTGGTACGAGTACGATAACTTTGGCGCCAAGAAATAATAACGGTTTTTGGTAGAGGGGCTTAATGCAAGCATTTTTTACTATGGGAGGGGGGCTCTATCTCCCCCCGTTCAGGCGGTAGGGGCAATTTAAAAAAATTATTATTTAAAATGGAAAAAAATAATTAAATACTAACAATTAAGTTTTATACATTTTTTTAAAGCCAACATTCTGTTTTATTAGCCAGTTTTTAATTCAAGTCAAAACTGTGCGTAGTTTTTGAAAAATTTAATTTTAAACTCAAAATTTGAGTAAAAAAAGTTTAAAAAAAGGTTTAAAGTGTAATTTTTCAATACTTCAAGATTATCTACCATTGTTTTTATTTCAGAATTTATTGCTCTTATTTGTTTTTGATCAAAAACTGAAAACTAGATGATTTTAAGTCTTTTAGTTTTTGAGAAAATTAAAAATAACCACAACTACTATTTTAATTTAATTCTTTTTTTTTTTGCTTGAGTGGTCTTATTTTGATAGTAACAATGGTAGGTGCGAGTTTGGGTGTATGCAACAGTAATGTGTGTGCGAATTTGGGTGTATACAACAGTGGGATCTGTAAGGGGGGCAATGCTGCCCCCCTGCAACCCCCCTCCTTGGAAACACTATAGGATTTGGGATGGGTGCAAGTTGGAGTGCGTGCAAGGTGGGGAGGGGGCAAGGTTCGGTGGGTGCAAGATGGGGTGCATGCAAAGTTTCTTTTGCATTTAAATAAGCTGGATTTAAGAAAAATTAATTTTACCTAGGTGTATCTTAATCCATATTCGATTATTACTATCAAAATATGACTACGTTAGCAAGGAAAAAGTAATTTAATTAAAATATTTATTTTGGTAATTTTCAATTTTCTCAAGAACTAGAAGACATAAAGTCATCTATTTTTCAGTTTTTGATCAAAAACAAATAAGAGCAATGAATTCTAAAAAAAAAAACAGTAAATAATTTGAAAGTTTTTAAAAACTACACTTTAAACCTTTTTTTAAATTCTTTTTTGCATAAATTTTTAGTTTAAAACAATTTTTTTCAAAAACTATGCAAAGTTTTGACTTGATTTAAAAACAAGCTAATAGACAAAAATGTTGGCTTTAAAAAAAGGTATAATACTTAATTGTAAGTATTACCGTGCTTGTTTTTAGCTGTTCTATACAAATCCGTCATTAAACTTTGTCGCCAAAGTTATTGTACTCTCTCCATAACATTTTATGTTTTTGAAAACCAACTTATTTTGCAGGTACATTTTTAAATCTTAAAATATATGTTCTATTTTCCAACAGACTATTTAGTATCAAGAGTTCGTGCAAGTTCGTGCTACACAGTATTTTTCTTATTTCAACATACCTACGTATATATAATTTTGTAGCTTTGATCTTTTTATTTATGGCTTAATGCTTTTTTTTGATTGTTAGTTTTTGTGGTTTCATGGGCAAAATTCAACTGGATTTCGGAAGTATTCATTTAAAACTTACACTAACGCTCAAAATTCATTCTACCTTGGTATTTGTGACGGTTTGGAAATATAATTTGTTATTCAACATTCTTAAATATGAGACCATTTTTCGGAATGAATAAATAAAACAAAAGCAAGCCTGATGTTCTCTGTTAATTCTGAGTTTCTGAAAAGAGTTGAGTTCAGACCATTTTTTTGATAACTGTTGAGAATTTAAATACAAAAATTCCCAAGTTATTTTGTTTCGTTTGTTTATTTATTGGGCCGATCCTGGCGGTACTGCAATACCGAGCCAACCCGTGACAGAGGTGGAGCAAGCCCCTAGCACTCCGTCTAATTCCAAAAATCAGTTTAACATTTGTTGTCCCCCGATGGAGGATCTATCAGATGTTAAGCTGATAAGAACAGATACTACACTTTGATCTTAGCCATAAGGCCGAGAAGCGATAACTTAACGGTAAAAAATATCATCTCCATATCATAAATTCTGAAGAAACTGACTGTAAATTATATTCTAAGATGTGAAAATGATTACTAATATCCTGTTGGTATACCTGCCTAGTAGTGAAAACAAACCAAATGCAATTTACAACCCTTACAGGTAATATTGTTTCGATCTGTCATGAAAGGATCTTCGAAAATTTAGAAGATGATGGAGGCTTGCAGATGAATAGGCTGATCGATGGTAGGACGAAACAGAAAACCCAATTTTTAGGGACAAAATATTCAAACAAAACATTCAAAAATGCCTACCTCATATTTTAAGCGTTGTCATCAAAATAAAATAAGGAAATGGCATTTTCATACTCCATCACTCAAAAGGAACATACATATGTACATATTTTTGGATGAACATTTCATTCGTGAAACTGTGTAAATTGTAATTTGCAAGTTGCACTGATTAAACTATAGTGTCACATAATTCGATCTTGCCATAAGACAAAACCACATTTGGCCACGCAACTCTGGCTGCAAAAAAATATCAATAACTAAAAAGACATGGGGTAGGTATTTGGTAGTTGTTTTGTGAAATAAATTAATATAAAAAATCCTTTAATACAACTATAAAAATAGTTTTTGTGTATTTTATAAAATTCACATTCACTTTCTTCTCCTCATTTATGTTAACGTAGTGAAATATTTACACAAAACCACTCTGGCTTCACTTCAATGTCGAATAAATCTTTCGCCTTTTACTAAAGATTTCCGTGGAGTGGGGCACTCTAATGAGTCTAAAATAAAATTTTTGAAAGGTCTGACGGAAGTTGGACCTTATAAATATGTATATCCATTTAATTAAAAACACTATTATGTACTTTGAACTAGTGACTCCACTTTTATTATCGTTAACCTAATATTCATTAACTTAAATTTCCACAATTAAAATAAAATGTTCGATACACTTTGCATGACGTTAAAGAATGATTTTTGAAATCTTCATGCCCCAACCAATACAAACAACCCCTTTTATTTTAGTTTCAATAATATCACTCTAAATATATTTTGTATTATTTGTAAGCAGGTAGACGCCTATAATCATCATAAAAAACAAAAATCAAACCTAAAAAACTCCCTCTCATTGCCAGCTTTAAGCAAAAAGTTTCAATTTTAAAGTTTATATCTGTACAAAAATAAACAAAAATCACATTCATCAAAGATTTCCAGTCTTATTTAATAGAATTCGCTAAACAGATGAATAGTTATACAGTGCATTAGGATTTATGTAGGCTCTATGTAACATTGCGAAAATTGCCATTTATAAATGCTTATATCAAAAAAAGTACCAAAATGGAGCAATCTATTCCATTTATCTGTCTATCAAATCAGCTGTTTGTCATAACAAATAAAATATAAAAAAAAATAATTCCAATTACTTTTATAATATTCTCTTTCGAAAATCTATATTTTTTTTAGATTCTTCTTTTCTTAGGCTCATTGGGTTGAACCTTTTTTTATAAACTTTCCGCCTTCTTGGAGTCGGTAAAACGCGATTTAAATTCTTTAAATTGTTAATAAACGAGCTAAACTGGAGAGGCATTATTGTTTTTATTTTAATTTCAAAAATGGAGAGAAATCAAAATGACATTTACGAAATAATAATAACAATAATTTCCTTATGTAGGCTCTATTCAACCTAAAAACGCGTTTAGCTTATTATGGGACTATGCAAACTTGCATAAGTTTTATAAATAGCATTTTTGCGTTTAGAGGCATTATAGAGATTACATAACTTCATGCAGCCTCTATACAGCGTTTTTAAATAAGACTGTTCTTCTATATTAGATCATTCAAATATTTCATGTCTATTTAATTTTGTTGATATTCACTACAAATTAAGGTTGAGTTTATCAGAATTGATCCAGTTTGTTAAAAGTATCTGTGTAATACTTTTGTTTGTAGGGATTTATTGTCGCTATGATCGAAATCAGCTGATTAGCTAGTTTTAAGATTAAAAACATCAGCTTATCAATTCATTGATGAAAACTTTAGTTCTTAGGCATAGTCAATGATTTATGTAATGCTAATATGTATCTTAATTTTTTGCAATAAATAAATAAATAAATTATGTGGCGCAACAGTCCATGAAGAACCAGGGCCTAGTGACTTACAACTCTCAACCATTCCTGTGTGCGAGTAATGTTGTCAGAGATGGAAGGGACCTACAGTTCATATGCCGAATCCGAACGGCTGATTTGAGAAAGCACTTTTCATGACAAGAATTACTCTTGGAGGATTTGTCAATTCCTCGCAAGAGGCAGTACCCGTGAAAAAATGTTAGGTGGCACAGGTAGGGATAGAACCCAAGACCTCTTGCATGACAGTCCAACGTACTAACCATCACCCTACGGCACCGTTGGAAAAAGGCTTACTATTGTACTGAATTCAATACTATTTGATTTGCTCAGTACGTAAGTATATCTTTGCCATTTTCAGTACTATTTTGAATTGTTTGTACAAAATTGATTAATTCCTTTACTAAATTTTCTTTTATTTTCACAACTTCACTTACAAAAAATTATGTGCGATGCGAACATACCCAAATCACAATTACCCAATAAGGGTATTCATGAAACGTGGGAAACTTTCAAACGTCGTTTCATGAACGCCCCTTTATATAAAAATTATAAAATTGCATTAATTGTTATAAATCAAATGGTAAACAATTTCGGTGGATTTAATGAAGCGGTTGAAAAAAATAAATAAAAATATTGTGAATTATTGAAATATTTGTTTATGTCAAATTTTGATATATAAAATCTCATAATACCTTTATAAAAAATTTCTCACGCTTACTATATTTTCATTTACGACGTGATCGTAAAGTATTTTCATACAAAATTGTGACAGTTCGTTTACGACGTCGTAAACTTTCCGACGCTTAATATCGTGTCAAAGAAAAACATAAAAACATCGGAAAATGCCAAAAGATTAGAAATATCCCTAAGTCTTTTCATCGCAGAACATAATTTCCCGTTTGCAGTATTGGATCATTTAAATATTCTTTTAAAAAAAAACCTATCTAAATCAGAAGTGGTCAAAAAAATGGTCATGAATTGACACAAGGGCCAAAAAATTATCAAAGAAATAATGGCTCCGGAAAATTCGAAAATTATTTCCGAAATAACAAACCGCCAATATTTTTCATTAGTTGTAGATGAAAGCATCGACATAATTATAAAAAAAAATCTGGCGGTGGTTATTCGAATATACGACGAAAAGTGCCATGATATGTTTTTGACACTTACTGAAGTTCCTGAAGGAAAGGCTTCCGGAATTTTTAACACAATTAAAAATATTTTTGAACAAAAAAATATTTCATTTAAAAACATGGTTGGATTCACCGCAGAGAATTGTCCTGTTATGATGGGCAAAACAAACGGTGTTCAGGCAAAATTAATCCTTTCGGGACGGGAGTGGTACGTTTACATATAAATATTCTTTGTTCTGTCCCATTCTCGTACCGAAAATGTTAAGGAAGTCGTCCCCAGTCTCATTGTAAATGGCTGCGTATGTCATAATTTAAATCTTTCATCCAAGGCTGCAGCAGAACAATTTCCAGACGTAGTCGACAAGCTAATAAAGGAAATAAATCACCATTTTTGTAACAGATCTAGCAGAAGGTTGGAATTCCAAGAGTTCCAAGAACATTTTGGAACTAATTTACACACAATTTTAAAATATTGTGCTACGCGATGGCTTTCCCGTCAGGTACTTGAAAGAATGCATTTCAAAATTGCGCTTATGCTAATTTTTTTGTGTTAATAGGCAGCACTTGACCGCATCTTAGAGCAATGGGACCCTTTGCGTTATTACTTTGGACTTGATGAATTTGAATCCAATTATGAGAAACAAAACCTCAACTTCATATCTTTCAGCCTTAAGGACTTAAATGTTAAGTTATATTTCACTTTTTTATCTTATATCTTAAAACTAATTAATGATGTTAACTTGGAAATGCAATCCGTAGATGTAAGAGTGCACGTCTTCCAAGATTGAAATCTATTTTTAAACAACTCTGCAGAAATTTTATGAAAAGGGAAGCATTTGATGATAAACCGATAAACTTCATTAATCTTTTAGAAAACCACTTACCTATTATGGAAATATATTGCCACACCGAATCTGAAATCCTATACAATTCAAACAAATTAAGGGAAACAGATATTCAAAGCTTTAAAAATCATACTAAATTGTTTTGCATTACATTTCTGGAAGACATTAGAAAAAGATTTGATTTCGATGACGTTTTCTTAAATGGAATTCAAAATTTTTCCCAAAGTGCAATGTTGGATAGTCGAGTTAACTCTATCGTTCAATTTATTTTAAAGTTTTTTTTCCAATGAACACAAAAATATTGAACTGATCAACAATGAATATAGAGCTCTAGCTGACTGCGAATATTTAAAAAAAAAATGAGAAATGTTTCCATATCAGAGTTTTGGGCAAAAATTGGTCTTCTTAAAAATGAATGCAATGAGTTAATGTTTGAAAATATTCATCGCATTGTTCAGGGTGCCTTTTGTGTTCCTCACTCTTCGGCAAATGTCGAAAGAATATTTTCATACCAAAACATAATTAAAACTAAATTAAGAAATCGTGTGCAAGTGTAAACGTGCTCTGCACTGATAGAAACGAAAAATTTGATAAAAAATGAATCTTGTCACAGCTTCATAATTAATAAAAATCTTGTGAGTAAAAATGTTACAAACAAACCACTTCAAAAAGAAGAACTGTAAGAGTAAAAAATTATCTATATACAAATGTATGTAAGTCATCAATTATAAAAATCATTCTAACTCACAAAATACAAATATTCAATGATGAGTTTCAATGAAAACTCCTAACTGTGATATGGGGATCCGTCCGATATTTATCTAGCTATTAATAATGAAGTTCCTTTTTTTCTTATTAATGTATGTTCATTTAATATTAAATATGTAATAACAAATTAATTGTTTTTGTTTTTGTTCTCGTTAATAAATACCTACATTTTGTTTTTTAATTTGTGTGTTCGTTTACTTTAATCCATTTAAAAGAGCTCAATACTATTTGGTCTTTTTCAGTACTTTTTTGTTTCAGCTTTCAGTACAATCGAAAAAAGTCGATTTCCATCACTGCCCTACGGGTACTACTAATTTTTTGCAATAGCTCAGTAAATGAAACGAATTAAAAAATAGACATTTTATTATCAATCAAGATCAAGTCTTATATTTGCACCATTCTGGATTGAATACACTCTAAAAAGAGTTTAACAACCCATGAATTTTTATAACATCCAAAGTTTGTAGTTGCTATGCCTCTTCCTATCATTATCACACAACTTCCTTCCGTTTCTGTCCTGTCCTGTCTCACTATACTGAAAATTATATCGGACAGAATGTCCTTATTCATTTTTGGAATATTATCATTGATTTTAAGTAAAAGCAAAACACATATTTCTAAACCAGTTTCTGATTCAACCAACTGACAACAACAAAACATAATGGAATCATTTGAATAATGTGCTTCATAAATCATTATACGATACTTAGCAAAAACAAAAGAGCTGAGTTCAGAACCTTAGTTTCAACTTCAAGGTTTTCTATGTTTTTAAATTGTTTTGTTTTTTTGGGCCGATCCCGGCGGTACTGCAATACCAGGCCAACCCGTGACAGAGGTGGAGCAAGCCCCTAGCACTCCGTCTAATTCCAAAAATCAGTTTAACATTTGTTGTCCCCCGATGGAGGATCTATCAGATGTTAAGCTGATAAGAACAGATACTACACTTTGATCTTAGCCATAAGGCCGAGAAGCGATAACTTAACGGTAAAAGATATCATCTACATATTATAAATTCTGCAGAAACTGAATGTAAATTATATTCTAAGATGTGAAAATGATCCCTTATATCCTGTTGGTATACCTGCCTAGGAGTGAAAACAAACCAAATGAAATTTACAACCCTTACAGGTAATTTTGTTTCGATCTGTCATGAAAGGATCTTCGAAATTTTAGAAGATGATGGAGGCTTGCAGATGAATTGAATAGGCTGATCGATGGTAGGACGAAACAGAAAACCCAATTTTAGGGAAAAAATATTCAAACAAAACATTCAAAAATGCCTACCTCATATTTTAAGCGTTGTCATCAAAATAAAATAAGGAAATGGCATTTTCATACTCCATCACTCAAAAGGAACATACATACATATTTTTGGATGAACATTTCATTCGTGAAACTGTGTACATTGTAATTTGCAAGTTGCACTGATTAACTATAGTGTCACATAATTCGATCTTGATAAGACAAAACCACATTTGGCCACGCAGCTCTGACTGCAAAAAAATATCAATAACTAAGGAGACATGGGGTAGGTATTTGTTAGTTGTTTTGTGAAATAAATTAATATAAAAGATCCTTTAATACAACTATAAAAATATTTTTTGTGTATTTTATAAAATTCACATTCACTTTCTTCTCCTAATTTATGTTAACGTAGTGAAATATTTACACAAAACCACTCTGGCTTCACTTCAATGTCGAATAAATCTTTCGCCTTTTACTAAAGATTTCCGTGGAGTGGGGCACTCTAATGAGTCTAAAATAAAATTTTTGAAGGGTCTGACGGAAGTTGGACCTTATAAATATGTCCATTTAATTAAAAACACTATTATTTACTTTCAACTAGTGACCAGTGTGGCCATAATCTCAAATTTCATAATGCTAGATTTCGAATTTTATAATGCTAGATCCATACGATCTAGGAGCTCAAAAAACAAAATGCTAGATTTTAAAATCCATATAAAACGTCCATATCGATGATTAAAAAACAAACATCTTAAAAAATGCAAAATAATATTTATTTTCACATAAAAATACCTAACAAACATAGGTATATAACAAAAAAAAAAAAAAAAGAAAACAAAATTAATTCAAAAATAAGAAAACTTAAAGCTTTATATGTATGTAAATAAGTAGGTATTAACAGCACAATGTTTTTAAGTATAGGAACATGTTTTATAGTTAATTATTTAATTTTAAATCATTCAGACTTATCACATTCTTATTTATAGTTTTTAAAAATAAATTTCTTATCTATTTTATAATTTTATATAAATAATGAGTTATCCCAAAGTTCTTCATATAAATAGTCTTCTTCGCCCTTAGGTTTTTTATACTTTGCTGAGGTTCCAACTTCATCTATAACAGTTCTTGAAACCTCATAAGAAAAGCAGCATTTATCTTCTATTTTCAGCCCCTCGCGTATTTGGACAATGCTGTTCAATAGTTCTATTCCTATGTTATTACGAATTTTTGTTTTAATTATATTCGTTTGGCTGAACAGGCGCCAACCTCAGCGTTTAACTAATTCGTGATTTGACGTTATTAAGGTTAAATCACAATGGTTTGTAATTTAAAAAAAAAAGAAGATGATGATTTTTATTTTTTTTTTCAAATATGATATAATCAAATCAATCTTTTGAAATCAATTTTGGCATTCAAGAATGCAAAACTTAAAAACAATAATGCCAGAAAAGCATTTAGCATTATTTTAAAATTTCATAATGCTTTTCTCTTCTCTATAATGCTAGATCTAGCATTAATAATGCCGTTATGGGAACACTGCTAGTGACTCCTCTTTTATTATCGTTAACTTAATATTCATTAACTTAAATTTCCACAATTAAAATATGATGTTCGATACACTTTGCATGATGTTAAAGAATAATTTTTGAAATCTTCAAGCCCCAACCAATACAAACAACCCCTTTTAATTTAGTTTCAATAATAGCCGCGTTTTATTATCACCATGATCTGACCCGGATCTTGAATTTACATGCATTACAACAACAACACAAGATCCTGCTTTGTGTTTGGATCTCAATTTAAGATCCAAAATTTAATTCTTTTTTTCACAACAAGGAGCGCTTTATCATTGTTATTTTACATGTAAATGTTGGTATCATTGCAAACAAATTAAATAAAACCTGTATTGCCATATAAACATTTCCATTTGACTGAAATAAAATATTTTTTAAATAGAAAGCGAGAAGCTTTATATTTATTTATTTGGTATATAATCCATGAAATAATTAGATATTTTAACAAAACGAGATATTAATTTGTGAAATTAAGATAATTAACTCCAAAAAAATGTATATTTGACATAATTTATGGGTATTATTTTCCCCGAAAAAAAAATCATTGAGCAAAATGTTCTTTGAGCAACCCTGCTTTAAATATCAAAAAATATAAATAAAATCGAGAAAGCTGCAGCACAAATGGGAGAAAAGATGTTCAAATAAATTTTAAGTAATTTCTAAATTAAATTATTTAAGTTTCACATTTATTAAAAGGTCAAAAAGAATCTTGGAGACAAAAGCGTTCCTGTATGCTTTGAGTTTGAGAGTGTAATGGTGATTTGCAGAAACATTTTCAAAAGTTGTGGAGCTTCCATTTTTGGTATGTGTTTGTTTTTTCTTTGCTTCGTAATGTCACTTTTGAAAGAACGAATTTGACACTGCTACCAAACTTTAAATAACAAAAAATATGATGATCCAATGCTGTTTTATTATCATGATCTGATCCGGATCAGATCATGGTGATAATAAAACGCGGCTAATAGCACTCGAAATATATTTTGTATTATTTGTAAGCAGGTAGACGCCTATAATCATCATAAAAAACAAAAATCAAACCTAAAAAACTGCCTCTCATTGGTAGATTTAAGCAAAAAGCTTCAATTGTACAAAAATAAACAAAAATCACATTCAACAAAGATTTCCAGTCTTATTTAATAGAATTCGCTAAACAGATGAATAGTTAGGTATACAGTGCATAAGGATTTATGTAGGCTCTATGTAACATTGCGAAAATTGCCATTTATAAATGCTTATATCAAAAAAAGTACCAAAATGGAGCAATCTATTCCATTTATCTGTCTATCAAATCAGCTGTTTGTCATAACAAATAAAATTTAAAAAAATAATTCCAATTATTTTTATGATATTCTCTTTCGAAAATCTATATTTTTTTTAGATTCTTCTTTTCTTAGGCTCATTGGGTTGAACCTTTTTTTATAAACTTTCCGCCTTCTTGGAGTCGGTAAAACGCGATTTAAATTCTTTAAATTGTTAATAAACGAGCTAAACTGGAGAGGCATTATTGTTTTTATTTTAATTTCAAAAATGGAGAGAAATCAAAATGACATTTACGAAATAATAATAACAATAATTTCCTTATGTAGGCTCTATTCAACCTAAAAACGCGTTTAGCTTATTATGGGACTATGCAAACTTGCATAAGTTTTATAAAAAGCATTTTTGCGTTTAGAGGCATTATAGAGATTACATAACTTTATGCAGCCTCTATACAGCGTTTTTAAATAAGACTGTTCTTCTATATTAGATCATTCAAATATTTCATGTCTATTTAATTTTGTTGATATTCACTACAAATTAAGGTTGAGTTTATCAGAATTGATCCAGTTTGTTAAAAGTATCTGTGTAATACTTTTGTTTGTAGGGATTTATTGTCGCTATGATCGAAATCAGCTGATTAGCTAGTTTTAAGATTAAAAACATCAGCTTATCAATTCATTGATGAAAACTTTAGTTCTTAGGCATAGTCAATGATTTATGTAATGCTAATATGTATCTTAATTTTTTGCAATAAATAAATAAATAAATTATGTGGCGCAACAGTCCATGAAGAACCAGGGCCTAGTGACTTACAACTCTCAACCATTCCTGTGTGCGAGTAATGTTGTCAGAGATGGAAGGGACCTACAGTTCATATGCCGAATCCGAACGGCTGATTTGAGAAAGCACTTTTCATGACAAGAATTACTCTTGGAGGATTTGTCAATTCCTCGCAAGAGGCAGTACCCGTGAAAAAATGTTAGGTGGCACAGGTAGGGATAGAACCCAAGACCTCTTGCATGACAGTCCAACGTACTAACCATCACCCTACGGGTACTACTAAGTTTTTGCAATAGCTCAGTAAATAAAACGAATTAAAAAATAGACATTTTATTATCAATCAAGATCAAGTCTTATATTTGCACCATTCTGGATTGAATACACTCTAAAAAGAGTTTAGCAACCCATGAATTTTTATAACATGCAAAGTTTGTAGTTGCTATGCCTCTTCCTATCATTATTACACAACTTCCATTTCTGTCCTGTCTCACTGTACTGACTATTATATCGGACAGAATACAGTCCTTATTCATTTTTGGAATATTATCATTGATTTTAAGTAAAAGCAAAACACATATTTCTAAACCAGTTTCTGATTCAACCAACTGACAACAACATAACATAATGGAATCATTTGAATAATGTGCTTCATAAATCATTATACTTAGCAAAAACAAAAGAGCTGAGTTCAGAACCTTAGTTTCAACTTCAAGGTTTTGTTTTCTATGTTTTAAAATTGTTTTTGTTTTTTTTTTTTGGGCCGATCCTGGCGGTACTGCAATACCAGGCCAACCCGTGACAGAGGTGGAGCAAGCCCCTAGCACTCCGTCTAATTCCAAAAATCAGTTTAACATTTGTTGTCCCCCGATGGAGGATCTATCAGATGTTAAGCTGATAAGAACAGATACTACACTTTGATCTTAGCCATAAGGCCGAGAAGCGATAACTTAACGGTAAAAGATATCATCTACATATTATAAATTCTGCAGAAACTGAATGTAAATTATATTCTAAGATGTGAAAATGATCCCTTATATCCTGTTGGTATACCTGCCTAGGAGTGAAAACAAACCAAATGCAATTTACCACCCTTACAGGTAATATTGTTTCGATCTGTCATGAAAGGATCTTCGAAAATTTAGAAGATAATGGAGGCTTGCAGATGAATTGAATAGGCTGATCGATGGTAGGACGAAACAGAAAACCCAATTTTTAGGGAAAAAATATTCAAACAAAACATTCAAAAATGCCTACCTCATATTTTAAGCGTGGTCATCAAAATAAAATAAGGAAATGGCATTTTCATACTCCATCACTCAAAAGGAACATACATACATATTTCTGGATGAACATTTCATTCGTGAAACTGTGTACATTGTAATTTGCAAGTTGCACTGATTACTGATTAAACTATAGTGTCACATAATTCGATCTTGCCATAAGACAAAACCACATTTGGCCACGCAGCTCTGACTGCAAAAAAATATCAATAACTAAGGAGACATGGGGTAGGTATTTGGTAGTTGTTTTTTGAAATGAATTAATATAAAAGATCCTTTAATACATATAGAACTATAAAAATAGTTTTTGTGTATTTTATAAAATTCACATTCACTTTCTTCTCCTCATTTATGTTAACGTAGTGAAATATTTACACAAAACCACTCTGGCTTCACTTCAATGTCGAATAAATCTTTCGCCTTTTACTAAAGATTTCCGTGGAGTGGGGCACTCTAATGAGTCTAAAATAAAATTTTTGAAAGGTCTGACGGAAGTTGGACCTTATAAATATTTCTTTACAACAATTACTATTATGTTCAACTTGTGGGACCTGATGCGGTATTATCGACAACCTGATATTTTTTAACTTAAATAATCATAATGTTCAAAATTCAGTATAATTTTGTATGACGTTGAAGGATTTCTATCTTAACTCAAATCAAAAATAGCACCATTACATTTGTTTGATATTTTTTAAACATTGAAAATATACTTATTTTAAACGATTAAACTTGAATTGTAAATCATTTCAAAATCAAGAACCTCAATACAAAAACTCAAACCCAAAAAACTCCCTCTCTTTGCAACTTAAAAAAAAAAAAACAACAATAGCCTCATTATCGGTAGGCAACAATTTTCTAAGGACTAATTTCATCAACTTCATTCATAAAAATATATTTCGAAAAACCAATTCAATTGCATTTAAATCGTCATAAATTAGTCATACATTTGCTAAGAGTCACTTCAGCATCCTTTTTCTAGTACTCCAAAACAACTGTTACATTTTTTTTTATTCAAGTGTAATTCATGAACATCATGAGTGTAATGATTGATTTAAAATTTACATCTGCATTGAAAAAACAAAAACGACATTCATCAAGGATTTCTTATTATTATTCGAATATTAAGTATTCGTGTTTTTAAAAAAATATCCTTTCCCCTTTAGTAATAGAAAGCATTAGGTACCTTTGCCTATGTTAAACCAGGCTCACCCTCAAAATTACCCCTATTCTATAGCATTTAATTTAATTAATGAAGGACGAAATCAAGTGTGTACGGCATCTTTAGCTTAAGTGAAGTGTGCATGCATGGCTCTTGTGACACAAGTGGTGGAAAGGAATAAAGTGGGTTTCAATACATAAACAAGTCCTTATAGAAATCGAACACATGTGACGAATGTACTATACTTGGATAACGGAGTAGAATGATAAAACAAAACACCGAATCTCAATTCCTTTAAAGTTCTCATTTAAATCTAAAGGATATAAGTACCTACATACATACATATATGTACGAAGGATAATCCATTTGTGTGATATATGGGATGTGAATAGAAAATCCAAAGGATGTCCTTGTCAGAGGATGTTGTTTGGTGAATTACACTGATGCTGTCGCTTTTAAAGCCATTCGACACACACAGGATATATCATGACATTCGTCGTTGTCGTCGTCGTCGTCGTCGTTACAAAGTGTGAAACAGCAAAGTTGAAGGATATGCTCTCTGGCCCATCACATCACCATCACCATCATATGTGAGCTTGGGCAAGTCTCTCCATTGACTCGTGTATTTATCTCAGTCTCATAATATAAATGGGTTTCCATTGGAAAAGAAAAAGGTTAGGTATCCTGTTTTTCTTTTTTTTTTTTATTTTTTATTTCAAAGTTGAAGACGATGTTTCATCCAGTGACACGATGAAAAATGAGTTCCTTCAATCGTGACAAATTTTTTTGTTCTGGTTTTTCTTCTTCTTTTTTGTTGTTTTATTTTTGGTCACGAGTGAAAAGAGTGTTTGTTGCTTTCGACTCACTGTGTGATGTGAAATTGCCCAGAAAAATACTCAAAGCTTAAAGGAATTTAACGAAACATCAACAGAAAAAAGACGAAGAAAAAAACATTTGAAGAAAAGAACCAGGTTAAAGGAAGAAGTAAATATATAGCGAAATGAAACGAGATTCGTGCTTCACTTTGGGCAAATAAAAATCTCAGCGTATTACATTCCGAACACGTTCGACAGAAGAATCTCAAGAGTCCTGTGGCTCTGCAAAAAAAAAAGAAAAACAACAACGACAGAAAACAGACTACAACATGGAAAACACTTTGGGCGAGCTTCTGTAGCTTGATGTGTTGGGCGGCTTTAAGTGTAATCGAGAAGGTCCTTTCTGGGATGAACTGCATACGTAATTAGCAAAGGACAAACGCAAGACCTGGACACTCTGTTTATCGGATTTATAGCTATAGCTATCACATGGGAACCTTACCAACAGAGTTTAATTTTTGTTTAATTTTTGTTTCATAATAAATATTTATATTGACACGATTTTATTATCGCGTCTGAATTGAACAAAGAGGAGTTTTTACTTAGATTTCGAAATTAAATTATTTTATGCGATAAAGAGCAAAATAATTCTTTAAATTCGATTTCGAATTTAAATAAGAAAAACTATTTTGATTATGGCAATGCCATGGTTTGTGTCTGTTTTTTAAGAGACATCCTAAGAACAAACTTAAATTATGATTTTTGTTTGAAAATTTCAGGCATTTAAATAGCATACTTTTAGGATGTAAAAAATTTACTTTCTTAGTAAACTGAGTTTAATAGTGTTCATTTTCTGGACATCAGGGTTGAAGTAGTTGTCCTACACAAAACTATTCCTCTGCTGTAAATAGAAGAATCGAAACGCAATTACATTATGTAAAGACACAGTGTGAGCACTAGGAAAGAGAGAGAGGGGATTTTGAATTCCTGAATATTGCAATGGCTGGAAAGACAGAGTACGGTAGGTAAGGCATTCCACATTCGCGCAGTGCGGCTAAAAACGAATCTCTGTACTTGACAGTACGACCGAAGTTGGGCTCGAGAGTATACTGATAAGCATTCCTAGAAGCGCTAGTATTATGGTTGAAGAGGAGGAATACAACATAAACCGTTAAAATACCGGTAAAAAGGGTGAGACAAAAAAACTTGAAGACAATGTTTAAGCGACGTATATAAGTGTTATAGATAACAGCCAGATCAGAGTGGGAGAAAAAATGCTTGCATCGCCTTAGAAAACCCAGACATCTTCTGTCATTTTTAGTGACATCGCGTATGTGATGGTTCCACAAGAAGTGGATGCTGATAAACATACCGACAATATCGAGATGTATGTACATACTTGTATATCTCGCTTTAATGATACAAGACAGCATTGGGTTTTCGAAGCATTAAATTCCAAGCGGTTTTTTATTACCCCTTGTACAATGCTGTTTAACTCGGAATTTAGTGAGCTTATCATATTTTGTAGTTGCAGTTCTGTTTGCAATATTCTTAAAAGGAATTTGATTTTGTATTTATAATCTTTCAAAATGCTGTTTTAAATTTTGTAGACTTTTTTTTTAGAAAAAAATATTTAAAGATAGGACAACATTTTTTAGATAACACAGAATATCCAACAGTCACCGCCAGAGTTCATGTCAAGAATACAACTTATAAGCTAATTTTAACGTTTTAGCTCGCTATTTGAAGGTATTTTTTATCATTTTCAGCAATAGTTTTTAACTATGTAGCTCTAAATTTAAAATTACAACAAACTATTGATTTTCTAATGGTTTTTTCAGGGTTTTGCACCGTGTATTTAGCATTTAACAATTTTGTACACAAATTTTGTGATTTTATAATATTTTGTATGTTAATTAGGTTTAGCGAAACGCATACATATATGTGCTACAATCTAAAGTAACAATTAAAATAACAACATATATAGTTCTGAAACCAAATAAAAAAAAAGAGGCTGGGATGCGACCCACACTGATAACATCCCATCCCGTCTGTCAATTTGTCTTGCTTAAAAGTTTGTCTATATGTATCATTTTTTACCAAATTTGCGTACTATTTTTTTGTAGATTTTATTTTTGACGTGACAACGTCTTAAATTAGGTTGCGGCTGGGAGTCACTTATGAAAAAGTGTAACGCCCGGTAACGTTACGATGAGTCACCGAACGAGAGAGAGGCCCGCCGAATGCCTTGCGTCTCTCTCCCACTCAACTATGATCGGTCTGCCGCGCGCGCAGCACTAGAGAATTAGGCGCATTGAATCGGCGCATGCTTGTGTCTCTGTCTTTGTCTTTCTCGAACGTTCTTGGCGTTGCAAAAACAAGAAAGCGTCATAATACAAGTTCACACGTGTGGTTAAAGTATCGTCAGCTGTGTCTGTAGTGAAAATGTGGAGTGCTTAGATTCGTCATTTACAACAACTACAACAATAAAGGTAAATAATTGTACACTGATATTTCATTATCGTAAACTATGATTGATTGATTAATTCTTAGATTGACACAAAAGTTGAGAAACTGAGTTTATAGGTTATGTCATACTATTGATAAATGTTGATAGTGTTAAGTAAATTATTAGTTTAAAAAATTTGTGCAATTCTTATTTTCATTCAATTCCTTGTTCCTATTGTGCAATTTAATTATATTCATATCAATAAATATTCTACCGAGAAAAAGACGTTGTCACGTAAAATCTTCGCCCGTAAAACCGACTTTACAGGCAACCATTTTTTTTTATAAAAAAACGGACTGTTGGATTTTTATAAAAAAATTGCTGAATATCGAAAAAAATATTTTCTGTGAAATAAAATAAGTTTGAAGCCAATATTTGTAATTTTTGAAAAGCTATTTGAGTCGAAAGTAAATTTTTACCAAGTTTTATTATTGTTTTTTTGTTAGGTTTTTATTTTTTGTAAAAAACATGTCAATTAGATTTTTTTCAAAATTTTACTGAATGTTGACAACAATATTTTTTGAAAGATAAAAGTAGTTCAAAGCAAATATCTCAAAGTTTTGAAAAGATATTTGAGCCGAAAATCAATTATTACCAACTTTTATAATTTTTTTTTTGTAGGTTTTTAGTTTTTGTAAAAAAACTGGCAATTCGATTTTTGTCAAAATTTTTCAAAATGTTGCAAATAATATTTCTTATAAGTTATGATTAGTTGGAAGCCATAATCTCAAATTTTTGAAAGATATTTGAGTCGAAAATCAATTTTTACCAACTTTTGTAAATTTTTTTTAGGTTTTTAATTTTTTGTAAAAAAACTGTCAATTCGACTTTTTTCAAAATTTTACTAAATGTTGACAACAATATTTTTTAAAATATAAAATTAGTTTAAGGTAAATATCTCAAAAAGTTTTGAAAAGATATTTGAGTCCAAAATCAATTTTTAACATCTTTTATAAATTTTTTTTTAGGTTTTTATTTTTGGTAAGAAAACTGTGAATTCGATTTTTCTCGACATTTTTCAGAATGTTGAAAACAATATTTCTTATAAGATAAAATAAGTGGCACGAGTACGATAACTTTGGCGCCAAGATATAATAACGGTTTTTGGTAGAGGGTCTTAATACAAGCATTTTTTACTATGGGAGGGGGGGTCTATCTCCCCCCGTTTAGGCGGGAGGGGCAATTTAAAAAAGTTATTATTTAAAATGGAAAAAAAAATTAAAAAATAACGGTGATACTTATAATTAAGTTGTATACATTTTTTTAAATCCAACATTCTGTTCTATTAGCCAGTTTTTAAATCAAGTCAAAACTATGCGTAATTTTTGAAAAATTTAACTTTAAACTCAAAATTTGAGTAAAAAAAGTTAAAAAAAGGTTTAAAGTGTAACTTTTTCAATACTTCCACCATTGTTTTTTTTTTCAGAACTTATTGCCCTTATTTGTTTTTGATCAAAAACTGAAAACTAGATGATTTTATGTCTTTTAGTTTTTGAGAAAATTAAAAATAACCACAACTACTATTTTAATTTAATTCTTTTTTTTTTTTGCTTGAGTGGTCTTATTTTGATAGTAACAATGGTAGGTGCGAGTTTGGGTGTATGCAACAGTAATGTGTGTGCCAATTTGGGTGTATGCAACAGTGGGATCTGTAAGGGGGCATGCTGCCCCCCTGCAACCCCCCTGCTTGGGAACACTATAGGATTTGGGGTGGGTGCAAGTTGGAGTGCGTGCAAAGTGGGGAGGGGGCAAGGTTCGGTGAGTGCAAAATGGGGTGCATGTAAAGTTTCTTTTGCATTTAAATAAGCTGGATTTAAGAAAAATTAATTTACCCTAGGTATATCTTAATCCATATTCGATTATTACTATCAAAATAAGACTACGTTAATACTTAAGCAAGGAAAAAGTAATTTAATTAAAATATTTTGTTTTGGTAATTTTCAATTTTCTCAAGAACTAGAAGACATCAAGTCATCTAGTTTTCAGTTTTTGATCAAAAACAAATAAGAGCAATGAATTATAAAAAAATAGTAGATAATCTGAAAGTTTTGAAAAATTACACTTTAAACCTTTTTTTTAACTTTTTTTTGCACAAATTTTGACTTTAAAACAATTTTTTTCAAAAACTATGCATAGTTTTGACTTGATTTAAAAACAAACTAATAGACAAAAGTGTTGGCTTTAAAAAAAAGGTAAAATACTTAATTATAAGTATTACCGTTATTTTTTAATTATTTTTTTTCCATTTAATGTACATATTTTTTTAAACTGCCCCTACCGCCTAAACGGGGGGAGATAGACCCCCCTCCCATCGTAAAAAATGCTTGTTTTTAATTGTTCTATACAAATCCGTCATTAAACTTTGTCGCCAAAGTTATCGTACTCTCCCCAAATAAGTTTAAAGCCTTAATCTCAAGCTTTTGAACAGATTTATAAAAAACCGTTAATTGGATTTTTTTTTCCAAAAATATACTTGTTTTGTTTCACGTTACAATATTTAATATAAAATTTAATTCAAGTCTCTAGCGTCATTGGTTCATGAGATATTTAGGGTTAACCAAAGTTTTCACCTTTTTTTTTAAACTGTTATGGTAAAAAAACCACCCACGCAATTTTTTTGAAAGCATCTTTCTGGCTTATTATCTGTATAACAAAATTTATTTGAAGTCGATATCTCTTCTGGTTCTTGAGCTATGGACGACGAAAAAAACGTCGCGAACGTACGAACTTACGTACACACGCACGCACAGACATCTTTCTAAAAATCTTTTATTTCGCTTCCAAGGACCTTGAAACGTCGAGAAATGTTTTCAATGTGACCAATCAGACCAATTACAATAACTTCCTATGGGAAGTTAATAGACCCCCGAAAATTGAGTCCGAAAAAACTACGTCATAAAAAGCCAGAATATTCTTGATACCAGGTTCTTTCTCATTTTCGCATTAATAGAAACGGCAACAAAAAAGAATATATTATTTTTGGAAAAAAGCTAAGTTTCAAAACACTTCTGAGTGAAAGCAATAAAAATCCTCTAAACTATTGTGTTTTGATCTTAAATATGGCATATTTAGTAAATTGTTGGAATCTTGGAATGCTTTCATAATGTAGAAAGTCGACCAAATAAAAAAGTTAGACTATACCTTGCTTGACAACAGCGTTCTAAAGTAATTTAAAAACTAAAGTTGTCACTTTAGCCCTTGAAATGTGTACATTTAAGGTTAAGGTACACAATTATGTTATTCAAATTTCGTTAGCCTCTTTTACAGAACATTAAAGAACATTTTTAAGCGGTGAGTAAAATCTCATCTATATGTTAAGCGTGGATCCGCCCTTGTTTGCACTTGATACTTAAAAGACGGATAAAATGTCAAAATGAGTCACTTAAAAAGAGTGAAAAGTGAATACTAGTAAATACTGTCTACTTGTCTTGTTTTACTTCTGTTAATAATGGGTGATTTTTTTGAGGTTAGGATTTTCATGCATTAGTATTTGAAAGATCACGCGGGATTTCAGACATGGTGTCAAAGAGAAAGATGCTCAGTATGCTTTGACATTTCATCATGAATAGACTTACTAACGAGCAACGCTTGCAAATCATTGAATTTTATTACCAAAATCAGTGTTCGGTTCGAAATGTGTTTCGCGATTTTTTATCGACAAATTTTGTTCAGCGATGAGGCTCATTTCTGGTTGAATGGCTACGTAAATAAGCAAAATTGCCGCATTTGGAGTGAAGAGCAACCAGAAGCCGTTCAAGAACTGCCCATGCATCCCGAAAAATGCACTGTTTGGTGTGGTTTGTACGCTGGTGGAATCATTGGACCGTATTTTTTCAAAGATGCTGTTGGACGCAACGTTACGGTGAATGGCGATCGCTATCGTTCAATGCTAACAAACTTTTTGTTGCCAAAAATGGAAGAACTGAACTTGGTTGACATGTGGTTTCAACAAGATGGCGCTACATGCCACACAGCTCGCGATTCTATGGCCATTTTGAGGGAAAACTTCGGAGAACAATTCATCTCAAGGAATGGACCGGTAAGTTGGCCACCAAGATCATGCGATTTGACGCCTTTAGACTATTTTTTGTGAGGCTACGTCAAGTCTAAAGTCTACACAAATAAGCCAGCAACTATTCCAGCTTTGAAAGACAACATTTCCGAAGAAATTCGGGCTATTCCGGCCGAAATGCTCGAAAAAGTTACCCAAAATTGGACTTTCCGAATGGACCACCTAAGACGCAGCCGCGGTCAACATTTCAATGAAATTATCTTCAAAAAGTAAATGTCATGGACCAATCTAACGTTTCAAATAAAGAATCGATGAGATTTTGCAAATTTTATGCGTTTTTTTTTTTTAAAAGTTCTCAAGCTCTTAAAAAATCACCCGCTAGTTAAAACTAAAACCAAATTTGAAAAAAAAGTGGGTTTTACGAGACGCAGATTGAGATGTTAATCAGTTATACCAGATCTACATAAACTACAAGTTCATTCCATTTAACGCACATTTAATTAACTTGGCTTTATTTTTCAAATTATATTCTAATGTTTAAACTATTAAAATCTTGTAATGTCCACTTTTTTTAAAGCTGAAAGATATGTTTTTTTTAATTTTTTTAAAATAAATAAGACAATTTTATATTTAAATATTTTTTATGTCGATTTTATTGTTTTCTTTTCTAATATTATTTATAAAGGGGTAGTAAATTCTTCTGAATTTTGTTTGTTTTAAATATTTTTGTTATGTGTTTTTCCTAAATATAAGACAATATAAACTCTCTGATTACATTTTATTGATAATTTCCTTACTATCGTTGATTTTTTAAATTTACTTTTCATTTCTCAACGCCAATTATTCCCCAATCATTTGAGATTTTTTTTTCAATTTTCCTATTTTTCCTGTCTTCATAAACTTATTGGAATGTTGTGCACGGGACCATATCACTCATATCCCTTTGTGACAATTCGGCAGCTTCTTTGCGCGCTTTTAAGTAGTTAATTATGGGCCTATAGAACTTAGTTATTGTTCTACCTTTCCACGACAACTTTCATGTCGATTATTTTTGCTTGCATCTCAAGAGAATTCCAAGTTTTTTGATTGTAAAAATTTCAATATTCCCAAAATCTGTAACGATTCAAATGTATCGAAGTCATCCAAGTAACGATGTGAAAATTTTTCATCTGCAGTTTGTCTTGGGAGCGACAAAGTTACTGGCAATTGTTCAGCCATAACTGAGTGATGGGTGACTAAAGCTTTGAGTGATGAAAATTCCTTTTTTGCTCCCTAAATTCAAAAAGAAGAAGAAATTAGTTAACAGATATTCTTAAATAGAAAACAAATTAAATAATCACCTTAATTTTGTAGCATCTTGGAGATCCAAGGATAATGAACTTCTTCACTTTTGTCTCCATTCGGAGGGAGAGTATATAATTGCCAGACTTTACACTTGAACTCTGACGAATTATGAATGCCCCAGGACTCTCTTTGCTCAATTTCTCGGCTGCAGCCTTACCCGAGATATTCGGTTGGAACCAAGTGGCATCACGAAGCTCCGAAGGTATTTCGATGGGTTTTCTCTTGGGGCTTTTTCCATCTGCAATTATAAGAAGACAGTTTTTTGTGTTAGATATAGATCTTGACAATTTTAAAGTTTCAAGTTTAACTTACTTTTTTCGGCTTTTGGCGATCCACTAAGTAATTGGCAACAATCCTTTATCCCCACATCTGAATCAACTTCGTCTCCATCCTCCAAATAGAACTCGTTTTTCGGCCAACATCCCCCCCTTTCCACAAGACGAATGCATTTAGACCTTGTCTGATGATTGGATGTCACGACAAGCAAACACTCGTCATCATCGTCATCATCCTCGACATCGTCAACATCCTTAATGTCATACGAATCCTCCATCATTGTTAGATAATCCACCTATAGAATAACGATCAAAATCTGTTAAAATAAAATGCTCCATCACAAAAGTCCACACAGGACACAAAGCAAAAAGGATTTTTCTATACACAGTTACAGTTAATCCAAGGATATTGCTTGCGATGGCGATGCTTACCTCATCATCAAACTCAACAGCTTCTTCGGATTCTTCCTCGGAGATGGAAGCAGGATGGAAGAATTTCTTCCTTAGAAAATCTCTCATGCAATCGTAGACTTTAGGTTTTTTTGGAACCGAGGCTGTTGCCATACCAATCATCTCACAATCGTCCTTTTCCAGAGATCCAGGAGTAGCAGTAACAATGATATTGTTGGTATTAGTGTCAGTGGTGATGTTGTCGTTGTTGTTGTTTTGATGACTTTGTATTAAAAATTTAGACAACTGATGGTATTTTTTGATAGCAATTTCAACACTTTTCAGCGTTGACTTAGTCCTTTTCGTAGTTGTTTCGTCCTTTAATGGTGGTAAATCGTGTTCTGGATACAACTCAGAGTAAGGCGGTAATATACGTGTGTCGTATTTTTTCAGCGATTTTGACTTCTTGTTTGTCTGAGGGCTAAGACTCTTCTGATGCAAGAACTGTATAAAATCCAAGAAGAAGAAAAAGAAGTAGAAAAAAAAACAGGATTAATAACAGAACAACAAAATATATAAACATGTTTTTTGTGTCTTAAAATGCTATCCCTACTCTTTAAGCATAAGTCACATTGATCCCTATCAGGAGTGACAGGAGGAGAAGAAGAAGAATAAAAAGATATCCTTGTTTCTTTTCCATTTACAAAGGGCAAGCAATTATTTTTAGTTTTACTGAAGGATATCTTTCTACCTGATCGCTAAGAACTTTATATTTCATGTAGGTATATACCCGTTTCTTATTTGGGAGAAAGAGAGAGGTGTTAAAAATGCATTCAGGACCAGGTTTGTAATTTTGAAAGGTACTCTATTGTAAATATCTACATAGAATTTGAAAATTCTTTTACTGACCTAAGCCACTTAACACTCGTCTACTCTTATATAGTTTGTTCTTTTCTTGGGAAAATTCTGTAAATTAAATAATACCCTAGTATGAGGTCCTTGAAATGTTATTCTTTATATATTATTGTTTTTTTTTTCAAATGTAAAGGGAGTACAATTTTGACCATGTTTTGGTGTGCACAAAAATTTGTTACGTGTGGTAAATGTATGGACTTTTGCAGAAATATGTACATGTAGGTTGGTATGGGCAACAATGAAGGACATTAATTTCCTCAACACAAAAAATAAATTCTAGGACGAACGTTTTATTTAATGGAACACACCTTCATGGGATTTATGGATTTTGTTTAAGGGTGGACGGGTTTCTATATTTTTTTGAAATATGTCACATCTATTGTATTGTTGCATTTGGTTGTTCAAGGAGTGACTTCTTAAGAGGAATAAATGAGATCTTAAAGTACCGATTCGTATACCTTTTTCCTGCAAACGTTCGTGAGGTCTTGTTTTTGTCGGTAGTTTTTTTTATGTCAATACGTTTTTAAGACAAAAGATGAAAATTAAAAAAATTGCACGTTCCATGATTAAGTAGGAACTAGCTTATTTATTTTGTACGGAAGGTGTAAATATTTTTGTTGTATTGTAGTTTTACAAAAGCTGATAATATCTTAAACAGCACATACAATTGATTATTCAAAAGAAAAGATATGAATATAATTTCGCTCAGGCGAAGTTGTAAAGCACTGAAATGTTTTTGGTTTTGTCACGAAAAATTACTATAAATATTGATGAACGGCAGTTATTATTTAGATTTAGATTCTAGAGACCTTTAAACGTCAAGAATGTCAAATTCTAAATTCGACAAAACATTTTAAATTCTTAATTTATGCTTAAATTCAAAAAAGGTCCTTTACTTTTGTATGACCACTGTTCACTGAGATTAACAGTATTGTAAAAAATCATTAAAAATTAGTATTTGTACAAACTTTAATCCCTTTATTTAGAAATCAAAGCAAAACCATAACTAAAAAGAGGCTGGGATGCGACCAACACCGAGAACTTCCCATCCCGTCTGTCGATTTGTCTTGCTTAAAAGTTTGTATCAATTTTTACCAAATTTGCGTACTATTTTTTGTAGATATTTTTTTATGAAAAAACGGACTGTTGGATTTTTATATCGAATGATATATGAATATCGAAAACAATATTTTCTGTGAAATAAAATAAGTTTGAAGCCAATATTTGTAATTTTTGAAAAGCTATTTGAGTCGAAAGTAAATTTTTACCAAGTTTTAGTATTGTTTTTTTTTTAGGTTTTTATTTTTTGTAAAAAAAACTGTCAATTCGATTTTTCTCAAAATTTTTCCAAATGTTGAAAACAATATTTCTTATAAGTAAAAATTAGTTAGAAGCCATTATCTCAAATTTTTGAAAAGATATTTGAGTCGAAAATCAATTTTTACCAACTTTTATTAATTTTATTTAGGTTTTTATTTTTTTTTTTTAAACTGTCAATTCGATTTTTCTCAACATTTTTCAGAAAACATAATTTCTTATAAGATAAAAAAAGTTTGAAGCCTTAATCTCAAGTTTTTGAAAAGGTATTTGCGTCGAAATTCAAATTTTACCAACTATGAGTACATTTTTTTTAGGATTTTATTTTTTATAAAAAAACTGTCAATTAGATTTTTCTCAAAATTTTATCAGATGTCAAAAATATTATTCTTCGTTGCAAAAAATTGTTATGGAGATGAAATCATATTTTGGTCGTAAAATTTTCGAGGTGACAAATTTTTTTTTTCTGTTTTTTTTTTGATTTATTAAAAAAAACCGTTAATTGGATTTTTTTCCAAAAATATAATTGTTTTGTATTACGTTACAATATATATTATAAAATTTAATTCAAGTCTCTAGCATTATTGGTTCATGAGATATTTAGGTTTATCCAAAATTGTCACCTTTTTTTAAACTGCTATGGTAAAAAAAACTACCCACGCAATTTTCTTGAGAGCCCTTTCTGCATCTTTCTGCCTTATTATCTGTATAACAACATTTATTTGAAGTCGCTATCTCTTCTGGTTCTTGAGCTATGGAGGACGAAAAAAACGTCGCAAACGTACGGACGTACGAACTTACGTACACACGCACGCACAGACATCTTTCTAAAAATCTTTTATTTCGACTCTAGGGACCTTGAAACGTCGAGAAATGTCAAAATTTAAATTTAACAAATCGGACCCATTACAATAACTTTCTATGGGAAGTTAAAAAGAGGCTGGGATGCGACCAACACCGAGAACTTCCCATCCCGTCTGTCGATTTGTCTTGCTTAAAAGTTTGTAGGTTTTTGTGTTGTGTTAAAAAAGTTGTCAGTTGAATTATTCTTACAAATTTTCAAATTACTAACAGTATTTTGCATATAATGAAATAGTTTTATTTCAAAATCTAGTTTTGTTAACGATATTTTTAGTCGAAAACCAATTTTTACCAATTCTTAAAATTTTGTATTCATTATAATATAAACAAATACAAATTGGATGAATGAAATTAATTTGAAGTCAATATCTTCTATTTTTCACGAGATATCAAGAACCGAACATCAATTTTTACCAATTTTTTGTAGATTTCATTTTTTTTTATGAAAAATTTGACTGTTGGATTTTTATTGAAAATTTACTGAATGCCGAAAACAATATTTTCTGTTAGATAAAATAAGTTTGAAGTCTATATTTTTAATTTTTGAAAAGATATTTAAGTCAAAAGTAAATTTTTACTAAGTTTTAGTTAAAAAAAAGTCTTGTCTTGTTTTTTTTTTTTAAACTGTCAATTTGATTGTTCTCAAAATTTTACCGAATATTGAAAACAATATTGCTTATAACAAAAAATTATTTTAAAGCCAATATCTTAAAGTCTTGAAAAGATATTTGAGTTAAAAGACAATTTTTGCAAACTTTTAGTAATGTTTTTTTTAGGTTTTTATTTTTGGGTAAAAAACTGTCAATTCGATTTTTCTCAAAACATTACTGAATGTTGACAACAATATTTTTTAAAATATAAAATTAGTTTAAGGTCAATATCTCAAATTTTTGAAAAGATATTTGAGTCGAAAATAAATTTTTACCAACTTTTATTAATATTTTTTTAGGTTTTTATTTTTTGTAAAAAAAACTGTCAATTCAATTTTTCTCAAAATTTTGCCAGATGTTAAAAACGTTATTTTGCGTTGCACAAAATTGTTTTGGAGATAAAATCATTTTTGTTCGTAAATTTTTCGAAGGGACAAATATTTGTTTTCAGTTTTTCTGATTTATAAAAAAAAAACCGTTAATTTGATTTTGTTTCCAAAAATATATTTGTTTGGTATCATGTTACAATTTATAATATATAATTTAATTCAAGTTCCTAGCGTTATTGGTTCGTGAGATATTTAGGGTTAACCAAAATGTTCACCTTTTTTTTTAAATTGTTATGGTAAAAAAAACACCCACGCAATTTTTGTGAGAGTCCTTGATGCATCTTTCTGCATTATTATCTGTACATCAAAATTTATTCGAAGTCGATATCTCTACTAGGTCTTGAGCTATGGACGACGAAAAAACGTCGCGTACGTACACACGCACGCACAGACATCTCTCTAAAAATTAGGCCAAAAGGCAGTAGTTATAAGATAATTGATTAACTTAGAGCACCCGCATAGGCACAGTAAGATATTTTTTTATGTTTTTAAAATTTACGCTAGTTTTTTTAAGAATTTTTGTCTAGCTTCAAGATAGTTTTAAGATTTTGATAAAATAAAAAAAAACATCTCTCTAAAAATCTTTTATTTAGACTCTAGGGACCTTGAAACGTCGAGAAATGTAAAAATTTTCATTTTGACAAATCAGACCAATTACAATAACTTCTTATGGGAAGTTAAAAAATTGACTAAACTGTAAACATTTTATTTTTAACATCTTTAAACAATGTCCGCTGTGAAGCTGTTATTATTTATTTTCTTGGATCTTTAAAAATAAGTGTATTATATTACAGCGCCCTAAGCTTTTTTAAGTACAACATTTTTTTAAGAATCATGTAACTCAATCCACCTTTTCATTCGATCCATATGTTGAAAATAAAATTATACATTTTTATTAAAGCCCGCATATTTTTTATACACCCCTTCTTTAAATCTTACATGACCATAGGCAAAACCACACTTTTGCATCTGTTCAGTGTGTTCAAAAACCCTGCAATAATTTTTTATCATTTAAAAATCTATATTTACTCAGTTGAAAAGTAAAACATCAACATCTGCCAAAATGGTTAAACAATTTAATTACTAATCAATTGACACAGGCACAATGTTACGCTTTATCCCCGCGACAAACACTATCCCTCTTTTTATCCTTTTTTTCATAGATTTTACCCTATACCTCGTTCTAAGGAAAACACACATCCAAATAAAAAAAAAAACATTTCTAAAATGTTTATACACTCCACTGAGTTGAATCATTGATATTTATCGCCTCAGGGTCTAAAATAAAGAAGAAAAAAGAATGAAAAGAATTTGAAACAAATTTAATTTCCCCCTCAACATGACAACATGCAACAATATTCTAAAAGAAATCTAAATTCATATCGAAGAAACACAATAATAACACACGTTGTATATGATAAAGAGTATCTTTTGATAACATGGTGTTGTAATCCAATGAATAGATAAATACATCCAACGGCTGTTTCGTGCATTAAACTAGTTTAAAAAAAAAAAGAAGGAAAAAAATACCTATGCATCCTTCAAAATGCTGCACATTCAACTCGATTGCTTACCCATCAAATTTTAATGGTATCAGTTCTTCTAAATGAGTTCGTCCTTCTTTTATTCAATATCTATATATGTAGGTACATTTATACCTGCCAAGGAGTTCATCAATTTTATAGATTGATCGACTCGAATTCGAATGAAAAGTGCGCGCCACACTCATCTCATCTCGCATATTTATTATTTTCGAGTTTGGTATTGGTACCTGGAAAGAACCACAACAATCGGCACTTTTCGTTCATTTCGATTTCGATTCTCATTATTTTTCAATTTTCATTGGAAGTGCCACCGAAAAAAAATTATACGAAGGTATATAAAGAATATTCAAAAGAAGAAGCAAAAAAGGATAACAGAAAAAATATATAAATACAAATAGCATAAAATGCACTCTGAAGAAGAAGGACTCCCCATCATCATTGTAAATATCTATAATAACAACTCTTGAGATACGTACTGACTGACTGGAGTAAATGTAGGTATATTAAGGACGAAACATCGTCGTCGTCGTTCATTCCGTCGTACTTTCGGCACACTATATAAATGCAGAGTTCTCTCTGCTCGAAAACCTAGCACGATATACTCTCGTTGTATACCTAGAGTGAAAATTGTGAATCCATTGAAATTCATTTTTATTATGTTTTCCTTTGAAAAGGACTTTTTAAGGACCACGGAAAATTGTAGAGAAAATGTGCAATCCTTGAGTAGGTATGGTACATACATAATATGTTTTCTTTTTTCGATATTTGTATGGATCCTTTTGTTAAAAACTGATGGCATTTTATAGTGCTGCTGCCTTGCTTCATCATTTTATTGATGATCCGCTGAGGTGTCTGCTCAAGTTGGTTTACGCTTCATCAATTCTCCATTATACTCAAGACACACCGTCCGTCAGTCATCGTCCGTGTATTCGTCTATAGTAGCATACTATAGCAAGCACATATGATTCGTATTTTCCTTTATTATAAGTAGGTACGTATCATTCTTAATGGAATATCCTTTTTTTTTCATGTGTGCATGTATGTTTTTCGGTGGCAAGACCCTCTTAATGCAAAAAATATTATTCCTAGGTACCTTGGTTATTTTATATTGATGGAAATTCGTTATGGTTTTCAAGAGGGTTTATACTTATTTTTTTTTTTTTTTCATTCGTCAGTCAATTTGCAATGGACATTTTGTTTGACTTCTTTCATAGTTCACCCAAACAACTACTAAGAAAATATTGATTTTTATGTTTGTTCTCGAAAGAAAGAAAAAATATTGAAAAGTAGTAGCTGCCAATTTTTGTAATGGGTTTTCCATGAGTGCCATATTTTATAACAATCATTTAAAAAATGAAAAATTGACAATCTTTTAATGAATTGACAGGTGAACATTTATAATGTGACATCTTGCAAGCTGACATTCAGAATTTACAAAAATGATTCTGAATGACTTAATTCCGACTCAAGATAACTGAAAGGACAAGTTTTTCAATCGGTTTTAAAAATTAACTTGACACTCTAAACTGATAAAATTGGGTGAGTACATTCGGTATTTTTTTTTCAGAACATACTTAGTGAATAATAGATGAGGCCACAATTTTTGAAAGCTAAGAAATAGAATAGAGAAGAACTAAAAAGCCAAAATAATGAAGTTTTTGACCAAATTTTAGTAATTTGTTTAGTCATCCTATAGTATAAGTTACGGTAGTACTCCTGGAGTGATGGTTAGCATGTAGGAATGTCAAGCCAGAGGTCTTGGGTTCAATTCCCACCAACTTAAACTTATAATATGAGATATGTACCAAATATAATAACGAAATAAAATGCACGACTGGGTCGCACGAACTTGCTCCTGTATGCAAAGAGTCTGTTTAAAAAAGCACTATATAAGATTTAAAATTATAGCTTTTAAACAAGTTTGTCTTCAAAGATTTAAATGCTATTCGATTTGTCAAAAAAACCGCGCGATTCGTCCCAAGACACAACTCATCCTACGACAACTCATCCCGGAAATGAATTGGTATTTACAATAGTTATAGTTATAAACAATACATACATACATATGTACCAAATGCATTATCTAATTTGGATAAAAGATAGTAATCAGCCCTATCATGAATTCCATCGTAGTCGGAATTTTTACGAATCCCGAAAAACTGTATCATGAAATCCGTTCGTAATGCAAAATTGTATGAGATTTTCCACTACGAACGGATTTCATGATACAGTTTTTCGGGATTCGTAAAAATTTCCGATTACGATGGAATTCATGATAGGGCTGAATATAATAAAAGTTTTGTCAATGTAATGCGCTCTTTCGGGCTCACGCACAGGATTTGATCTGGTGAGATGGGAGGGGATTACATTTAATACAGTTAAAATAATTTTAAAAAAAACTATTTTAAGATTCAAAACTTTACCTGAAAAATAAGTTTGTCTTCAAAAATTTAGATGCCATTTTATAAATCAAAAAACCCTTGATTTTTCAAAAAAAATATTTGAAAATCGTTAGAGCGGTTTTTTTTTAAATTAATTTTTTATATATAAAATTTTTAAATTTTGTTCTAAAAATATTTTTGGTATGCAGTTGTTTAGTGATTGTAAATATACGCTCTACATTTGAATTTCGTAAAAAAATGTTGACCCGTTTTTGAGATATAGAATTTTGAAAAAAAAAAATTCAATATTTTTTTAAAAATCCAAACAATAAAAAATTTCACTTTTGATAATCAAATATTGTTAAGGCAATATAAGAGCTTATTCAGAAAAAAAATTATTGAAATCGGTTGATAAGTTGCTGAGAAAATTAAGAAACAAAATAACGGTTCTATGAGCGGTACCTTTCCTGAGCAATACAAAAATATGTTTTTCTTATGAAAAGAAGCCAAGTTTAAAAATAAAATTTTAGAGAAAATTTAAAAAAAATCTATCGGTTTGTTTTTGAGAAAATTCGAATTTTCGTTTTTTGACCAAAAAAATTGTATGGGGGCCACTGTTAGTTTTGGTCTTAAAAAAAAAATGAAAAAAACGCCTAACGCGAATCTGCTGAAAACCTTAACTTCCAAGTTTGAACTCAATCGACCCAATGGTTTAGGCTGTAGGAGCGTGGACAGACAGACAAAACAGACCGGACGGAATCGCGGGACCCACTTTTTTCGACTTCTCTACCATCGTAATATCATGTTTGATTAAAATCTCGAGTTCGAAATTTTGCACGAATGCAAAACTTGCCATATAGTTCCTATATGTCGCAAGTAAAAAGAGGCTGGGATGCGACCCACACTGATAACTTCCCATACCGTCTGTCGATTTGTCTTGCTTAAAAGTTTGTCTATATGTATCAATTTTTACCAAATTTGCGTACTATTTTTTGTAGATTTTATTTTATTGAATATCAAAAATAATATTTTCTGTGAAATAAGATAAGTTTGAAGCTAATATTTTTCATTTTTGAAAAGCTATTTGAGTCGAAAGCAAATTTTTACCAAGTTTTAGTATTGTTTTTGTTTAGGTTTTTAATTTTTTGTAAAAAAACTGTCAATTCGATTTTTTTTCAAAATTTTACTGAATGTTGAAAACAATATATTTTGAAAGATAAAAGTAGTTTAAAGCCAAAAACTCAAAGTTTTGAAAAGATATTTGAGTAGAAAAAAAATTGTTACTACCAACTTTTATAATTTTTTTTTAGGTTTTTATTTTTTGTAAAAAAAACTGTCAATTCGATTTTTCTCAAAATTTGCCCTAATGTTTAAAACAATACTTCTTATAAGTTAAAATTAGTTGGAAGCCATAATGTCAAATGTTTAAAAATATATTTGAGTCGAAAATCAATTTTTACCAACTTTTGTTAAATTTTTTTTAGGTTTTTAATTTTTTGTAAGAAAACTGTCAATTCGTTTTTTTTTTCAAAATGTTACTGAATGTTGACAACAATATTTTTTGAAAGATAAAAGTAGTTTAAAGCCAATATCTCAAATTTTTGAAAAGATATTTGTGTCGAAAGTCAATTTTTACCAAGTTTTATTAGTTTTTTTAAGGTTTTTATTTTTTGTAAAAAAAACTGTCAATTTGATTTTTCTCAAAATTTGTCCTAATGTTGAAAATAATATTTCTTATAAGATAAAATAAGTTTGAAGCCATAATCTCCAGTTTTTGAAAAGATATTTGAGTCGAAATTCAATTTTTACCAACTTTGAGTAAGGTTTTTTTTTTAGTTTTTATTTTTTATAAAAAAACTGTCAATTAGATTTTTCTCAAAATTTTATCAGATGTCAAAAACATTCTTCTTCGTTGCACAAAATTGTTTTGGAGATGAAATCTTATTTTAGTCGTTTAATTTTCGAGGTGACAAATGTTTTTTTTCAGTTTTTTTTGATTTATAAAAAAAAACCGTTAATTGGATTTTTTTTTCCAAAAATATAATTGTTTTGTATCACGTTACAATAGATAATATAAAATTTAATTCAAGTCTCTAGCGCCATTGGTTCATGAGATATTTAGGTTTAACCCACATTTTCACCTTTTTTTTAAACTGCTACATGGTAAAAAAACCACCCACGCAATTTTCTTGAGAGCCCTTTCGGCATCTTTCTGCCTTATTATCTGTATAACAAAATTTATTTGAAGTCGATATCTCTTCTGGTTCTTGAGCTATGGACGACGAAAAAAACGTCGCGAACGTACGGACGTACGGACGTACGGACGTACGTACACACGCACGCACAGACATCTTTCTAAAAATCTTTTATTTCGACTCTAGGGACCTTGAAACGTCGAGAAATGTCAAAATTTTCAATTTGACAAATCGGACCCATTACAATAACTTCCTATGGAAAGTTAATAAAATGCACCACCGTGTCGCACAAACTTGTTCATTTATCCAAAGAGTCTGTTTAAAATTATGAAAAGTATTTTAATATTTACAAATGTACCTGTCAAAAAGTCTGTTTTCAAAAATTTAAATGCAGTTTGATTTCTAAAAAACAAAATTAATATTTCAAAATTTTCATTTGAAAATTTGAAAATTTTAAACCAATTTTGTGTACCTATACACATTTTTTTAAATTTTAGTTTAAAATATTTTTATTAGGCTGTTAATAAGAGCTTATTAAAATACAATCAAAGTTTCGATTTCGTAAAAAATTGATGACCCATTTTTGAGATATCGAATTTCGGAAAAAAATGTGTAATATTTTGTTAAAAGTAAAAAATATAAAGAATGACATTTTAACTTCCCATAGGAAGTTATTGTAATCGGTCCGATTTTTGGAATTGAAAATTTTGACATTTATCGACGTTTCAAGGTCCCTAGAGTCGAAATAAAAGATTTTTAGATCGGGAAGTCGTCCATAGCTCAAGAACCAGCAGAAATATCGACTTCAAATAAATTTTGTTATACAGATAATAGTGCAGAAAGATGCAGAATGGACTCTCAAAAAAATTGAGTTAGTGGTTTATTTACCATAGCAATTTAAACAAAAGTGAAAATTTTCGTTAGCTGAAAATATCTCACGAACCACTCTAGAGACTTCAATTAAATTTTGTATTATATATTGTAACGTGATACCAAGCAAATATAATTTTGAAAAAAAAAAATCAAATTACTTTTATTTTGTTTTATAAGTAAAAAAATATTTGTCACCTCGAATATTTTACAAACAAAAAAGGATTTTATCTCCAAAATAATTTCGTGCAACGAAGAATATCGTTAAATTTTGAGAAAAATCGATTTGACAATTTTTTGTATAAAAAATAAAAAAAGCTAAAACAAAAATTAATAAAACAAGGTAAAAAATTGACTTTCGGCTCAAATATCTTTTTAAAAATTTTAGATATTGGCTTTATCTTTTAAAAAATATTGTTGTCAGCATTCAGTGAAATCTTGAAAAAAAAATCGAACTGACAGTTTTTTTACAAAAAATAAAAACATAAAAAAACGTTACTAAAAGTTGGTAAAAATTGATTTTCGACTCCAATATCTTTTCAAAAACTTGACATATTGGCTTCAAATTAATTTTGTCTTATGAAAAATATTGTTTTCAACATTAAGTAAAATTTTAAATAAATCAAATTGATAGTTTTTTTTTACAAAAAATATAATAAACTAAACAAAAATTTTCTAAAAATTGGTAAATATTAAGGCTTAAGTAATTTTCGACTGAAATATCTTTTCAACATTTAGTAAGATTTTGAGCAAAATTTAATTGACAGTTTTTTTATTTGTACAAAAAAAAAACAAAAACCTAAAAAAAAAACAATATTAAAAATTGGTAAAAAAATTACTTTCGACTCAAATATCTTTTCAAAATTCAAAAATATTGGCTTTAAACTATTTTTATCTCAAGAAAATATTGTTTTTGACATTCAGTAAATTTTGTATAAAACTCCAACAGTCAATTCTTTCATTAGAAATTAAAATCTACACAAAATACTACGCAACATTTTTTAAAATTCATCTTCGGTCTCGTGAATAAAAGAAGACATTGACTTTAAATTAATTTGCTTCATCCAATTTGTATTTGTTTATGTAAGAAATAAAAACTTTTAAGAAATGCTACTAAAATTGGTAAAAATTAGTTTTCGACTAAGAATCTCGTTAAAAAAATCAAACTATTTTATCATATGCAAAATATTGATGATAATTTAAAATTTTGTTAAAGCAATTCAACTGACACCTTTTTTTAACAACACACGAAAACCTACAAACATTTTAAGCAAGACAAATCGACAGACAGGATGGGAAGTTATCAGTGTGCGTCGCATCCCAGTCTCTTTTTTCATCATTAAATAATTATTATTGAGGCAGTATAAGCGCTTGTGTAGAAAACAAAACTATTGAAATAAGGGTTATATGGGGGTACCTTTATGAAGCAATACAAATTTTTTTTAATGAAAGGAGCGAAGTTAAGAAAAAAATTTAACAAAAATTTAAAAAAAAACCTATTGGTTCGTTTTTGACAAAAATTCGAATTTTCGATTTCCGACCAACAAATTTTACTGTTATTTTGTGTTTGAACTCAATCGACATGATATTTTGGGCTTAGGGGCGAATACAGACAGACAGACGGAAGGAATTGAGGATGAGGACCCACTTTTTTCAACTTCTCTACCATCACAATGTCATGTTTGATTAAAATCTCGAGTTTGAAATTTTGTGCGAATGCAATACTTGCCATATAGTTAATATGTACGTATATGTCAAAAATTAAAAAAAAAAAATTTTTTTTGGGAAAAACTTTGGGGTTTTCGAAGTCTGCAAAAGTTTTCAAGTAGATTTAAAAATCTTTCCCGCTCAAGAACAATTTTTTAATATTTTTTTGTTTTTGTAGATTTTTATATTTTTAAAAAGAAACCTAAGAATTGAATTTGATTGATTTTCAAATTTTAGCAGATGTCAAAACGTCATTTTTCGTAGTATAAAAGGATTTTCAAATTAATGTTATTTACTGTTCGAAATGACAAACATTTGGTTGATTTAAAAAAAAATACTCTTGACTGATTTATGCTTTAAATAAATATCAATTTTGTATGACGAACATGCAAAACAAATTGTACTTGAAGTCGACACTCGTTTTTACTCACCATTAACCATGGATTTAAATTCTGCAAAACGTCGACAAATCTGAATGATTACACTAACTTCACATATAAGATGTTAAAAACTCGCAAAACTTTGCATTCAATAAAAATCAATATTATTAACTGCTACTTCATTCTATAAAACATGCAAGCTTTCACAATTCATTGACTGCGTCCTATCAACTCTGGCATTATTTAAAAAAAAAAAACATATAAAAAGCTTCGATAACCCCTCATCATTATTTAAATAAAAAGAAAATGTCACCCCTAATTCTGTTTGATTCATAGCCTTCAACAGTCCATCAATTAATTGTCTCCTTGTCTATTTAAGCCATAGGCAATATAGCAGCTCTATTCCAAAAGAAAAAACAAAATAAATAAGAATCAAATCCTTTCATCAATCATTCGAGTTGTATATAGAAACCAAAGCAACAACAACTCGAAAGCAAAAACTAAAAATTTAAAACCCCAAATGCGGCGACATCGAATTTCAATTGTCGTGAAAAATGTTTAAAACAAAAGAAATGTAGTAAAATAAGTCAGAATAAAAATTAAAGTAAAGAGCTTAACAATATCACAACCAGACTGTTGACATTGCATTGGCTTCACTTTTGTGTAGGTATTTTGTTCAAGTACGTAACGTACATGGAAAATTAAGGCCTAGGATTTTATTTTGACAGACGAATAGATTTTATTTCGTCTGGTTTTTCTATGAATACCCTGTCATGTTTTAGTTTGTTTTTGTTGAAATTTGTTTAACTGTGAAACAACTCTTTTACATTATATCCACATTTGCATGCCAAGAAAATAACGCCTAGGATTATTATTCACCATAGACACGCCATCACCTATACATACAAGGGGTATACGATTGCTCATATACCCCTTTTTTTTTATTATATCGTGTCTATTTTTAGTAGCCAAAGTGTCTGGGCTTCGGAATAGAACTTAAACACGAAAACACAATGTTAATAATTTTGAAATCAATTAAATTAGTTTTATTTATATAAAGTGTTAATTACTTCACTTTCGTGATGGACAAAAATTCTCCAATCGAAAATATCCTCCCGTCGCGTCGCGCCACATCGTCGTCGTTGGACTCATCAACATGCCATACCGATATGACACCACCATTATCATCAGCCACTATTTTATTTCCTAATAAAAAAAAATTGGATTATGGAAATAACTTTTTGGTGAAGCAATTATCGGTATTCATCAGTGTAAAGTCCCTTTTAGAAGATAGAGCCCATAAAATATATTTTTTGAAATTTTTCAAAACGAAATGCATTGGACCCTACAACTCCCGATGATCATAAAAAAGACCCAATTTTCATTTATAAGTTAGCACCGATTACGCCCACATATAAGTTAAGTGCTGTGGATGATATATGGAAAAATTGGAAATGGGAAGATGAAATAAATTAAAAAATTATTTCATAATATATTTTTATGTATAGGATTTTCTTGGGACACACGACACTACGTATGAAGAAACAGTGGGACAACTTTTAATACAAATAAGATTAGTTTAATGTGATTTTTAAAGTGCTCATTATTATCGAACAAATTGAATAGCTTTATACCAGTTTTTAATCAAATTAAAATTTTACACGACTGTCAAGTTAGCACTACATTTTTTGAAATTTAAAAAACTGAGTATGCAGTTGATTGTAGGTTTTTTTGTTGTAAATTAGTTGTGGAAAACAAAATTTGTAGCTAGACGATTTTTCAAAAAAGTGGTATGTAGTGCTAGGTTGATATCAAGTTAGAACTACACTTTTTGATTTTGTTGAAACTAAGTACGCAATTAGTTGATAATTATTTGTTGTAAATTAGTTGTGGAAAGAAAAAAATTCCGAACCTTTTTTTTACTTTGATTTTTTTTTAAAATAGGGGGTATGTAGTGCTAACTTGACAGCGTGAGTCCAGGCATAAAACAAGGATATTCGAAAATGTAACGATGCAATTAATTGTAGCTTGTTTGTTTAATATTAGTTGTGGAAAGAAAAAAAATCCAAAAATTTTTTGTACTTTGATTTTTTTAAAAAAGGGGGTATGTAGTGCTAACTTGACACTTGACAGAAAAAACTGTTTTTGACCTATCCCCTCCTTTTTCGAAAATCGATTTTTTGAAAATTATTCCAGGTTTTTCTAGTTGTTCTGAACATTGATCCAAATTTTTGGACCTCTATAATCAAAATTTCAAAAATTCTAGCCCCCTTTCTTGAAATTCCAACTTTTTATATTTTTTAGATTCTAAAAAGTGTCCTAACCATTGTTCCAAAAACTAAGAGTCGTTAAATGTATATTTTAAAAGATAATGCAAAATACGTCCCAACATTTTTTTTTTAACCCTACAGCATAATTAATCGTGAATAAGCACATGTACATTAACCAAAACTTGGCTTATAAACTATTATTTACGCTGATGGTCGAACTTTCAAAAAAATCTCAATATCTTTTAATTTTGTAAACATTATTTTAGCTCTCTTTTTTCGAAAAATCAAAAATTAAAAAAATGTTCCAAGTCAAGTCAAGTTTGAAAGAATTTAAAATTTTAAGCCAAAGCTTTATACTTTCAGCAAAGACCGAAAGGTCTTTAAGATTCCGAACTTATGAAATAAATAATGATAATGAAAATATTTAAAACAAAAAAAAAAACATCTCCAACCCCCCCGTTACAAAAACCCACATTTAAAAAATTGTTTCATATGTGTAATCAAATCACTTAGATCAAACTGTTCCAAATTTTCATTCAAATATGTTCAAAAATAAAGATAATAAGTCCAAATTTTTCTTGTTTTGTGCCTGGACTAACGGCGGAAAAAAAATCAAAGTAAAAAAAAATTGGAATTTTTTTCTTTCCACAACTAATTTTAAACAAAAAAGCTACAATTAATTGCATCGTTACATTTTCGAATATCCTTGTTTTATGCCTGGACTCACGGTGTCAAGTTAGCACTACATACCCCCTTTTTAAAAAAAAATTAAAGTAAAAAAAAATGTTTGGAATTTTTTTCTTTCCGCAACTAATTTTAACCAAAAAAACTACAATTAATTGAATCGTTACATTTTCGAATATCCTTGTTTTATGCCTGGACTCACGGTGTCAAGTTAGCACTACATACTTTTTAAAACAAATCTTTTATATATATACTTTTTTAAAAAAAATCAAAGTAAACAAAATTTTTGGAATTTTTTTCTTTCCACAACTAATTTTAAACAAAAAAGCTACAATTAATTGAATCGTTACATTTTGGAAAATCCTTGTTTTATGCCTGGACTCACGGTGTCAAGTTAGCACTACAAAGCTACAATTAACTGCATACTCAGTTTTTTAAATTTCGAGAAATATAGTGCTAACCAGTCGTAAATTGTACATAAATATATTTATTCATCATTTTAAGTATTTTTTTCTTAATTTTTCCAAACTTGCTTTAAATGTTGTCCACTGTGTTGTTTAAAAAAAGAAACTTAAACTAAGTCACAGCGAAAGACCGTCGCGTTCGTTGACGATTGATATACTTTTTGACTGTGAAATCGGACATGAAAATAAGATTCATAATAGCACCCTATAGTGACACTTTTAATTGAATTGTTTTAGGAACGCCTGATGACGGTGTGCGTCTTTGTGTTTGACACTCATTAACTCCGACACGTATTTTGGTATTATACGACATGTTTCTGTTCACTTTGATCTGTCAGCTCGGTTTTTTTTTAGGTTTGTTTTTCTTTTGATTTCTTGTTGCAACTTCAACCTTATGGATGAGTGACTGAATCGAATTGGAATCGCATTGTCATGGGATGTGAGCTTCAAGAATCTGATTCCTCATACTTTTTGGAAGACATAACGTACATATTAAGGCAGGCATTGCTAATCCTGAGTGAAATTCTAGAAGGATGTCCAAATAGCAATCGAATTAACTCTAAATTATGTGTGACAATATTGCAGGAAAAGTCATTGTCTTACATTATCCAGCGACGTGACTTTTTTAATTGTCAAATATAGTTTCTTAAGACAATTTTTTAATTTTCATATTTACTTAGGTGAATAAGTCTTCTGTGTGGAAGCAAAATCAGGTCTACAAAACATCTGAGATCTGACGAAGGAATTTGTAAGACTTTGAAACATGGAAGGTTTGTGAAAGTTTATTTGAACTGAGTGAGTAGTTTCAGCTGATCTATATTTTATGTGGAAGCATATATAAATATTTCCTTCTGGAAGGGAAGATTTTAAGGCTAGAGAAAGACATTTAGATGAAAATATTTTGTGAACGTCAACATATAAATTTAATTTCCATCTGTCAAGTCATAAGCTTTAAAATTGCGTTGAAAACTCATTCTGATATATTAAAATTATTCTAAGATTTTTTGACTTTTCCGTCGGAAATATGGTAAACAGACGAAAAGTAACGAATGAAACCAATACAGAAGAACAACAAGGGAAGACATCCTCTTGGAAGTCTGGATAGGTTTTTTGATTTAAAGTGCATCAATACGTTTACTATTCGGTGTTGGTCACTGGTCACATTAAGCCACTTTTTAACTTCCCATAGGAAGTTATTGTAATGAGTCCGATTTGTCGAATTGAAAATTTTGACATTTCTCGACGTTTCAAGGTCCCTAGAGTCGAAATAAAAGATATTTAGAAAGATGTCTGTGCGTGCGTGTGTACGTGTTTAAAAAAAGGTAACCAATGACGCTAGAGACTTGAATTAAATTTTATATTATATATTATAACGTGATACAAAACAAGTATATTTTTGAAAAAAAAAATCCAATTAACGGATAAATCAAAAAACTGAAAAAAAAAATTTGTCACCTCGAAAATTTTACGACTAAAATTTGATTTCATCTCCAAAACAATTTTGTGCAACGAAGAATAATGTTTTTGATATCTGATAAAATTTTGAGAAAATTCTAATTGACAGTTTTTTTATAAAAAAATAAAAACCTAAAAAAACATTACCTACTCAAAGTTGGTAAAAATTGAATTTCGACTCAAATATCTTTTCAAAATTTTGAGATATTCGCTTTAAACTACTTTAATCTTTCAAAAAATATTGTTGTCAACATTCAGTAAAATTTTGAAAAAAAAATCGAATAGACAGTTTTTGTACAAAAAATTAAAAACCTAAAAAAAATTTAACAAAAGTTGGTAAAAATTGATTTTCGACTCAAATATCTTTTCAAAAATTTGAGATAATGGCTTCAACTAATTTTAACTAATAAAAAATATTATTTTCAACATAAGGAACAATTTTGAGAAAAATCGAATTGACAGTTTTTTTTACAAAAAATAAAAACCTAAAAAAAAATTTATAAAAGTTGGTAAAAATTGATTTTCGACTCAAATATCTTTTCAAAAATTTGAGATAATAGCTTCTAACTAATTTTAACTTATAAGAAATACTGTTTTCAACATTCGATAAAATTTTGAGAAAAATCGAATTGACAGTTTTTTTTTACAAAAAATAAAAACCTAAACAAAAAACAAAAAACAATACTAAATCTCGGTAAAAATTTACTTTCGACTCAAATAGCTTTTCAAAAATTACAAATATTGGCTTCAAACTTATTTTATTTCTCAGAAAATATTGTTTTCGATATTCAGTAATTTTTTTTATAAAAATCCAACAGTCCGTTTTTTTCATAAAAAAAATAAAATCTACAAAAAATAGTACGCAAATTTGGTAAAAATTGATACATATAGACAAATTTTTAAGCAAGACAAATCGACAGACGGGATGGGAAGTTATCAGTGTGGGTCGCATCCCAGCCTCTTTTTTTTAAATTCAACTGACACCTTTTTTAACAAAACACCTGCAAAACTTTTAAGCAAAACTAATCGAGAGACGGGATGGGAAGTTATCAGTGTTGGTCGCATCCCAGCCTCTTTTTATTTTTAAAATATAAAAAAGTACGCATACGCCCTAGAGATCGATTTTATTATTTTCTAAAGCAATGGGTCCTTTTTTATTTCTCGTCTCTCATTTTTGATACCAAATTAACAGTACTCGTATTTTTTAAAGCTCTTTAAACCTACAAATTTAATCTCTTCTAAGCGAAGTTATCATGTTCAAGAAAGGAAAATATATCCAAAGGTTAAATTAAAACACGGCTAATTTTTATTAGAAAAACAAATATCGCCAAACTCAACAAAATGGGTGGGGGTTACAAAATTGTATGCGTATTATTCTGTATTGAAAATACTTTTGACATTGTTTATGTTATAAATGTTAAATTTATAATGCTTTGAAGAACAGAATGTAAGTACTTTCAACCAAAAAGTATTATACAAAATTTTTATTATACTGAATTTTGAAATACAGTATCGTCCTGATCTCTCGGTTTTCACATTCTCCAACGATATGACAAATTTGCTCCTAAGATGCTGCTTTTCAGAAAAAAAATCATAATATTTTGAATGTAAGAAAAGTAAGAGACTGCGCCACCGCCAAAAACTCGAAACAAATTTTCTTTTCTCGAAGTTTTTAAAAATTCGATCAAAAGAGGAATCTTCTCTTCAAAGTTTTGGTTCTACTTCAAGCTTAAGCTACACTTATTTAGAGTGAATTATGATCCAATCCCAAACATAAATTATATTAATGTAAACTCAATACCGTCCAAGGTACCAGAGAAATTTTGTAAAATATTTTAGACGTGCGTCGACAAGTTTATTTTTGTAAATTTGTTTTGCAACAAAATCTGTTTTTACTTTTTTTCTTTACTCTTCTTATCCACTTTTATAAATATTTTTATCTTTTAAACAAAACCTCAAGAAAAGATAAAGACTTCCGTTTTGCATGGTCATTTCAACCACAAAAGGGTTGATACATTTTGTACATTGCATTCATATCTATTTTTATCCCAATCCCATTCTCTATGTCAACATTGTAAACGAAAATATTTACATTCTCTACAAAAGGATTTCCATATTTTCGAACAAGACAAATAGTTTCTTTCTCTTTATTTATGTTTATTTTCGTTTGAACTTCAGACATCACAATAAATGAATTGATTTTCAATGACGAATGATGATAAATTTTTGAAAAACATTTCCAAGAATTCAAATTAAAAAAAAAATAAACGTACATACATGATGTTTAGATACATTGTATGTTAATGTACACCAACACAAAAGCGAACTATACTTTTCAATGTTATTTTTCTTTTCTTTAATTTCCCAAATCCAAATCATTCAAAATCTCCTTTCAGATCAATTTCTTTGAATATGTGTTTGATAATTTATATTCCATTGGAATTTGTTTTCATATGCATATTGAGAAGATTTTGCTTTGATAAGAAGCATGGAAGCATTTTGTTGAACATGAAAGATGATATGCATTTCCTTGTTATACATACAGCGAACGAGGAAATTTAAAATGAAAAATCGTTTCAATTTCTATTTAATTCAAAATAGGTTCTCGGAGTTATTCAAGGAATTTTTCAAAATATCTAAAATAGTGGTGGTACTGAAATTAATGTTTTATCTTATAAGAAAACAAAAATGCAGCTGCAACACGTTCATATACAAGAACTTCAAACTTATGCATATAGATACAATGTTTGTGATTGGAGATTGTTCTGCAGATCACCTGCTTCCATTCAGATAACCCCTTAAATTGGTTAAATACATATTTCATAACTTGGGACATCTTCTGTTAAGTAATTTATAACGACATTCTCGAGATTAAACCAAGCCTCATTCGCCGAACTAGCTATAGATACTTATAAGACATATCTTTCACTCATACCAGACTACTTGATCTCATTACTGACGAAGAATGACCCCCATCAGCCCTTCATTTATCCGCTTATATGGAAATAGATACTTCATAATATACATAAGGTCTAACCAATTGAACAAAGATAAACTCACATTTTGATCGAAATTTCTGTCTGCACTTGCAGACAAAAATAAAACCAAAGATAAACATACTTTTGCTCCTATAAGATAAAAAAGGCAAAAATTAATTTCATTCCATTATCTTTGAAACTACAATCCACTTAAGGCTCCATATGTGATCTTGCTCTCACATCTCCTTCACCCATAAGAAGGAAAACAAACATTTCTGTGATCTTTTGGGTGAGCCTATCTCTTTGTATTCACAAAAAGATCTCTTTTGAAAAGAGGATCATCATCGTCATCATCAGCGATCTTCAACCATCCACATCGACAATCACAAATAATTCTAGAATCATCATTAGAATCTTTTCGAGGACGCGACATCTCATCTGATGTATAGAATTAACTATAAGACCGGGGTAATTATTTGGAGTGATTCCTCTAGTCATCCTCATCGCATGAAAGATACTCCAATGTAACGCTCCACTTGCATCACGCATAGTTGTTGCGTGTATGTGCAGATGATCGCGTCAAAGGAATATAACCTACACTTAAGTGCTCAATGATAAATGGTCCTATAAGCTATAATATACTTCAAATCTATTCAAGAAAAGGATTTTTGTTTCTTTTTGTTAGTGTATCTTTTTATATCCATTTTGTCCGTTGTACGAGTATCTTTTTTAAATACAAATTTGGAAAAAATAAATAGACTCTACCGCTCCATATATTACTAAAACTAATTAAGGGGGAAGCACGAACGTTTTGTAATGGATTTGGCTTTAGATTAATGAAATGTTCGTTTTTCTTTTTTATACTTTTATGGTATCCCACTGTTTTCACCCTCTAATCGATGTAAATGGTCTCTTAAATGTGAATTGTGTGCCCAAATTTTTTTTTTTTTTAATATAGAGAATAGTTTTTTATTTGAAAATTTATTACTGACAAGTGGTGTGTGAGCTCAAAAAGACATTTAATTTAACTAATTTATTGATTGGAGATAAAGTATTGTTCTTGGTGATAAAAGGAACACGAAATGATAAAAGAAGGAAAAGAAGTATTTATAGGATCCTTATGGCTTGGCCACTAAAACTTTCCAAATGCAAGCATAAATATCTATATTTTAAGACCTTAAGTATATCAAAACTAAGGGTTATCCATTTTACGGTTTCAAAAGTTTTGGGCTGGAATTTGACATCTGTCAAACTAAGTAGTTAAACCATTTTTTCTTCAGTTGAAAGTCTCACATTTACGAAAATGGACCACAAACCAATTGTTAACACCTACTACAAAAATGGCAATTCTGTCACAGCCAATATTGTGAAGAAATTCGAAGAGACTGGATTGGTTGCAGATATTGTAAGGCCTGTGCATCATCGTTTCGCTCGTACCACTGAAACTATCGCTGCTGTAAGTGAAAGTGTTGTCGAAGACCCGATCTAAACCTACATCCATATAAAGTCCATCTTAAACAAAAACTGAGGCCAGCTGACCATTCACAACGTTGTAGCTACGTTCGTCGAATGGGTGCTTGAACACCAGACGGTGGACGGCGATTTTTTGAACAAAATTTTCTTTAGTGACGAAGCACATTTGGAGGTGTGATTGGACCTTACTTCTTCGATAACGACTGTCACCGTAAATTCGGAGCGTTATGGTCATATGATAACCGTCTTTTTTGCCTGCTATTGAAGAATACGACTTGAAGAATATGTGGTTTCAACAAGATGGTGCCACATGATATTCACCTTGAGTAAATATGGCTTTATGCAAGAGACATTTCCTGGCCGCTTAATTTCTCGTCGTGGCGATATCAATTGACCACCAAGATTATGGAATTTGACACTGCTGGACTTTTTTTTGTGTGGGCTACCTTCCCAACCCGGTTGATCACCGTGGGAAGAGTAGATCAATACCCCCCATATAAGAACAATGAAACAGAAAACTGTACCCACAAGAACCAACACGGAACTCTAAAGATCTGTACTTTCAATGTCAGGACACTTTCCTCAGATGAGAAACAGGAAGAATTGAGACAAGCGCTGGAGAAAATTAAATGGGACATTATAGGACTATCAGAAACAAGATTACTAGGACAAAAAATAATAAATAATGAACATGATATCTTTTGCTACTTTGGAGAAACAAAAGGCCTCTACGGCGTTGGATTCCTTATTAAAAAAGAACTTAAAGCAAAAATAACGGACATCAAGCTACATAATGAAAGAATGTGCAGCATAAAATTGAATATAAAAAACACGAAAATGACAATAATTTAAATATATGCACCAACAGAAAAAGCTGATGACGAAGAGATGCTAAGGTTCTACAACAACTTAGAGGAAATATATATAAATAACAAATCAGAAATAATGTATGTGATTGGAGACTTTAACGCTAAGCTTGGAAAGAGACAAAACGAAGAAGAAAAGAAAACAATAGGACCCTACGGATATGGAGAAAGAAACGAAAGAGGAGAAAGGATAATACGATGGATCGAAGAGATGAATTTGAAATTTGGTAACTCGTTTTTCAAGAAAAAGGACAACAGAAAATGGACGTGGATATCACTGAATGGCAAAATAAAAAATGAAATAGACCTGATTCTGACAAACAAAATTGAGACAGTCAAAGACATATCCGTGCTCAACAACGTAAAGTTCGACAGTGACCACAGATTAGTAAGAACAGAAATTATTATAAACCATAAGACACTGAAAAGAAACCGACAAGTCCATTTCATCCCAAAAATGATTCCCGACCAAAAAATAGTAGATTATAACCAAACATTGACAGCAAAGATAAATCAATTATCAACCTCAAATCGTGACATACAAAACACATATGACGAATAAGAAAAAATCATAAAAAACTCTGCAAAACTATCAATTATGGACACCAAAACATCAAAAGATAAATTATCTAACAATACAAAAATCTTAATCTCAAGAAGAGATACTCTACGAACCAAGCAACAATTACTTGACCAAGAAAAAACTGAACTAAAAGAATTAAGAAAAACTATAAAACTAGAAATAAGGAAAGATATCAACAAGTTCAACGAAACAATAGCTAGAGATACGATTAGACAAACAAAATCAATAAGGAAAACAAAATCATTACTTAACAGTCAACAAGAATGGATTATTAGCTTAAAAAGCCAAAATGCAAGCAACATAACAAATAGAAAAGAGTTAAACGAAAATGCTACTAAGTTCTTCGAAATATTCTCCTCGACCAAGCATGTAACTGAAGAAGAAAATATTGAAAACATAGATATCAATCTCCTAACAACGCAAACTCCCATGTTTAGCAAAGAAAATATTGAAAGGACCATAGACGATTTGAAAAAGGACAAATGCACTGGAAATGATGGAATCTCTGCAGAAATGATAATATAGGGGAAAAAATCGCTTTCCGAATTCTTAACATTTATGTTTAACGAAATCATAACAACTCAGCAAATCGCTAAGTAATGGAGAGAAACAACCATTACACTTATACATAAAAAAGGAAAAAAAGACGATTTGAACAACTATAGACCTATAAGTAACATTTCGACAATTTATAAGCTGTTTTCAAAAACAATCTACAGGAACATCAAACAAGACTTTAACAATAAACAACCTAGGGAACAAGCTGGATTCAGAGAAGGTTTCTCAACAATAGACCACCCACAGACGATGAATCAAGTAATAGAAAAGTGCAATGAATTTCAACAACCAATATACTTTTTATTCATAGACTTCAGTAAAGCATTTGACAGCGTTGAACACGAAACAATATGGACATCTCTAGAAAATCAAAATATGAACCCAAACGTTATAAGGACTATCAAAAACATATACAAAAATAATGTAGCACAAATAAAAACAGAGAGTACAGGACGTAAATTTAAAATAACAAGAGGCGTCAGACAAGGAGACCCGCTTTCACCACCACTATTTAGTGCAGTCTTAGAGGATATTTTTCAAAAGATGAACTGGAAGACAAGATATGGTATAAGGATATGTGGACAACTTCTAAACAACCTAAGATTTGCGGACGATATAGTACTAATACTAATACTAATATACAAGAAATGACAACAGAACTTACTAGCTTGTGCAAGAACTATGGACTACAAATCAACAAGTCAAAAACAAAAGTGATGACAAACCACATCAGAGAAGATATAATTCTGGACCATGAAAAAATAGAATACATAGAGGACTACATATACTTGGGACAACTAAAATCTTTTAAGGACCAAGAGAAAAAAGAAATCAACAGACGCATCACAAACAGTTGGAAACAATTCTGGAGCCTCAAACAGATTTTAGAACTGGACCAAAGTGTAGAAACACGAAAATATCTCTTCGACTCCGCTATTTTGCCGGTGCTTACTTATGGACTACAAACCCTGAGCTTGACTACGAAATCTCTTGACCAGCTAAGGATCTGTCAATCAAAAATGGAAAGAAAAATCCTCAGAATAAGACCCAGCGAAAGGATAAGAAATGAAGACATCCGAAACAGTACTCGAATAATTGACGTGATAGATAGAACCAAAAGAAAAAAATGGAGTTGGGCAGGACATATTTCAAGACTACAGGATCAAAGATGGACAAAGTTGGCAACAAAATGGAGACCAGAAAGCAAGAGACGAACAGGCCGACCGAACAAGAGATGGAGCGACGATATAAAATTATAAAAAAATGATTGAATATAAAAAACAATATTTTCTGTGAAATAAGATAAGTTTGAAGCCAATATTTTTAATTTTTGAAAAGCTATTTGAGCCGAAAATCAATTTTTACCAACTTTTATTAATTTTTTTGTTTAGGTTTTTATTTTTTGTAAAAAAACTGTCAATTCGATTTTTCTCAAAATTTTTCCTAATGTTGAAAACAATATTTCTTATAAGCTAAAATTAGTTAGAAGCCATAATCTCAAATTTTTGAAAAGATATTTAAGTCGAAAATCAATTTTTACCAACTTTTGTTAAATTTTTTTTTCGGTTTTTAATTTTTTGTAAAAAAACTGTCAATTCTTTTTTTTTCAAAATTTTACTGAATGTTGAAAACAATATTTTTTGAAAGATAAAAGTAGTTTAAAGCCAATATCTCAAAGTCTTGAAAAGATATTTGAGTCAAAACTCCATTTTTACCAACTTTTTTTTTATTTTTTTTTTAGGTTATTATTTTTTGTAAAAAAACTGTCAATTCGATTTTTCTCAAAATTTTATCAGATGTCAAAAACATTATTCTTCGTTGCACAAAATTGTTTTGGAGATGAAATCATATTTTAGTCGTAAAATTTTTGAGGTGACAAATTTTTTTTTCAGTTTGTTTGATTTATAAAAAAAACCGTTAATTGAATTTTTTTCCAAAAATATAATTGTTTTGTATCACGTTACAATATATAACATAAAATTTAATTCAAGTCTCTAGCGTCATTGGTTCATGAGATATTTAGGGTTAACCAAAATGTTCACCTTTTTTTTTAAACTGCTATGGTAAAAAAACCACCCACGCAATTTTCTTGAGAGCCCTTTCTGCATCTTTCTGCCTTATTATCTGTATAACAAAATTTATTTGAAGTCGATATCTCTTCTGGTTCTTGAGCTATGGACGACGAAAAAAACGTCGCGAACATACGGACGTACGGACGTACGTACACACGCACGCACAGACATCTTTCTAAAAATCTTTTATTTCGACTCTAGGGACCTTGAAACGTCGAGAAATGTCAAAATTTTCAATTTGACAAATCGGACCCATTACAATAACTTCCTATTGGAAGTTAATAACAAAAAATTGAAAAAATAAATAACCAAACTTTTAAATATTAATTATCTTACTTTTCCATTATATAACTAATAATTCTATATTTGTAATTTGTATCATTATATCAAATAATTTATAAAAAATCTAATTAAAAAAACTTTAAAAATTGTATCTATGGATGTATGTATATAAATGTATTTAAAATAATAAGGCAATAAAAAGCTTATAATAATAACTTGAAGGACCGTGTTTAAACCCAACTTTCGTCAAGTTAAGGCTGAGATATTGCCCAATATATGTCAAATAAATATATGTTCGAAAAAAGACCCCCCTATTCAAAACTTTTTACTACTAAAAACTAGTTAAAAACCGATTTTCGACTCAAAGTTTTGAAAAATCGAAGAAATCGTCTTTATAAACTAGATTTAATAAATTAATGAGGTGACTTAAGCTTTTGTTAACTTGTAACTTAATAAAAAGTTAGTAAAGGGTGGTCCAAAATAAAATCAACATTTGAATTAACGTTAAAAATGTAGTAAAAAGCAAATGCCTAACACGCTTGAAAATAATGTATATTGACTATGTTGTTTTAAGAAGAACGGACAAATAAAAAACTTAGTACATATCTACAAAGTACTGTCGAAAATTTAAATTAAAATCACTCAATCCAATCCATTCATGAAAAATATTGTTGTTTTGTTAAGTTGAATTGAGTTATGAACAACAAAATTCCAGGATTTATTTTTCCATATACCCTCATGTGATGACATAAACAAAACATATTCCCAGATATTACATTCAAACGCAATAACAGGAGATAAGCCTTTATTGTAACATTATTATCAAGCTTAGGCGCCGCCATCCATAGGCCGTTCGTCGTCGTCGTCGTAAATTATGACCCCGAACAAAAGCTATAAATCATTATACGAGTATTTACGACATAAAAGTAAACAATCAATGTAAATCATTCATTGTTCTCTATTCTTATCAAATTATTTTATTTCCAGCTTATTTAGAATTTAGTTCCACGGAAAAGTTCACATGCACTTTGGCCCCATCTATAATGATAATTTAATAATAAAATTAAGTGAAATTAAATATTTCATTCAACTGAATTCCTCCTTAAATACACGACACAAACAAGTTGTAATAATAACTTTATAATTGCCGCCCGAAAATAAAATTTCCGACAAAAAAAAAACTTTATTCCGATTGCCACCCATTTTGAGAATGAATAATGACCAAATAAATCAACCTTCGGTAATTTTTAAACAAAATGATACAAAAGTTTTTAATTTATTGGTTTCTGGGATTTTGATCTACATTTTGTTTTTATATCAGGTGCATTTTTTTACTCTAAGATGCGACAGAAAATATTTGATGAAGGAATTTTTATCATAAAATAAATTCTTTATTAGAAAAAGAGCTGAATATTTATGTTTCTGGGTATTTTCTATTTATTTTTGTTTTTTAATAAATGGTTTTGTGTAGGAGTAAAGTAGGCAAATAAACACATGTTAAATGAAAAAGATCAACTCGGAATCAATTTGTTAAATTCAACTGATTATTTATGTTAATTCATTTTGTTTTCTTCTTATTTCTATTCAAAAATATGCTAGAGAAACAATTATGAAGAATTTTGTAAGTAGTAAGTAAGTATTATAAGTATTAGTAAGTAGTATAAATGTTTGCAGGTGCATTTATTGGTTTATATTGAGAACGTTTTATTCTTTTTGAAGATTTGGAATCTATTAACTACTCGGAATTATTTAAAATTATTAGGAAAATCGTATTTTAAGGGATAAAGTTGCATATGCATATGAATGAGGACTAGAGTCATTAATGGTTTACATATAAGTCGAACAAGAATTTTGTAATCGTAATAAAGTGATTTAACTTAAATTATAAATCATTAAAAATCTATTTTATACATGTTTTAGTAATTAGTTGTTCAGCAATAAGTTTATTATTCCCAACCGGTAACTGTAGAATATACAAGATATTCAAACCTTAAGGAACTGATTTCTTCTAACACTGAGATATCAATCAAAATCAGGAAAAACTTACCAATACTTTACTACTTGTCTAACACATAATAAAATATCTAGTATTTTAGTTTAACTATTTAGAAAGAGTTTAAAAAACTAAAGTCAATAAGTCATTGCTATTAAGTAGATAAAAGATAGATAGATTGATACAAAATTTTATTTTCTGAATATTAACAATTTCATGGTTTTCGTAATAATATAAATTAAATGAATGACAATAACATATTATGTTGCCTGTCAGAAATTAAGTAATGCCACATATTTTTAACTAGGAAGGAATAGGAAGTTTTTGTAATCGGTCCGACTTGTCGAATTGAAAATTTTGACATTTCGCGACGTTTCAAGGTTCCTAGAGTCGAAGTAAAAGATTTTTAAAGGGATGTTTGTGCGTGTGTATGTACGTACGTTCGTACGTCCGTACACGACGTTTTTTCGTCGTCCATAGCTCAAGAACCAGTAGAGATATCGACTTCAAATAAATTTTGTTATACAGATAATAATGAATTCATGCATAAAAATGAAGAAAGGACTCTCAAAAAAATGTTGTGGGTGGTTTTTTTATCATAGCAGTTTAAAACAGGGTGAACATTTTGGTCAACCCTAAATATCTCACGAATAACGCTGGAGACTTGAATTAAATTTTATATTATATATTGTAACGCGATACCAAAGAAATATATTTTTTGAAAAAATTCCAATTAAAGTTTTTATTTTATAAATAAAAAAAAAACTGAAAAAAATATTTGGGTGATTATACAAAAGTTGGGTAACTTTTGAGGATATTTTGTTTACGATAGGTTTTAAATCAAACTTCTATAAAATCGGATGTATATGATAGCTAATCTAATTAATATATTGCTCCCAATCGGACCAGTCACTTTTTTGAGTACATTGTAAAATATTTAAAAATTTCATAATTTGACTGCCAGGGGATTGACGAGGTAACATAGTAATGATACATGTTATACACAGTTTTGAAAGTATTGTAATGAAATTTAATACAAATTAGTAAAAATCTCTTAGGATTTAATAATGATCACTTAAAAGCACTTAGTAACAATTAAAATAATTATTAATATGTAATACTGGGAGAAAATACTATATCAGTTTTCAAAACAGACTTTCGACATTTAACGTAACGTTATTCACTTATCTTTTGCTACTTTTACATAGTTTTACTTAATATTTCCAAGTAATCAACAAACAAAATCTAACAACATTCATCTTAAAAGTACTAATGATCATGAAATGAAGAACAATAACAATATACCTGACACAGGACAGACGCCATAGGACTGACGAAAAAGACGAAATTTGAGATTATAATCAGGACTAATGTTTTTTTGTAATTTCGAATATCAACAAACTACATTTTAACAAATCATAGTCTAATATGTATAAATAAAAATAAACTTTAGATTAACAAAAAAATAACGACTCACCATAAAACTGACGTGTTGACTGGCTAAGCACGTGTATAGACAACAAACATAACCCAAACTCTGGTACAGATATGGTGGCCGTCAAATTGTGCGACCCGCAACTAACTTTATTACCAACATTAAAATTCAAAGTGGGATTTGACAGTGAGTCGGCGATATTTCGAAAGAATTTCAAATTTAAATAACACACAAGGGACTGACGAATGAAACTGAACACAAAATTTCTTATTTTTTTAAATAAAGTGGAGAACACTGCATTATGAAAGTTGTAGTATATATTAAACTATATACATCGCAGATTGTATTAAATTAATAAGTTTTCTCAAATCAATGATAATGTTTCATAGCCAGTCACTTAATGGTTGGTTTTCAGGGTTGTGACATGCCAGAGGACTGACGTTTTAAGAACTAATTGTGTTTTTTTAATAACTTGTATTCAAAATGAAGAACTGACATTTCGTGACTAAATAATTCCATTGTTTTAAAATAAATAAAAAAATAAATTGCAATCTCAATAAAATATAATCAGACTTTGTATATATTGGTTGATGACATCGAGTTACCCAACTTTTGTAAATTCACCCATTTGTCAACTCAAAAATTTTACGAACAAAAAATGATTTTGTACAACGAAGAATAACGTTATTAACATCTGGTAAAATTTTGTGAAAAATCGAATTTACAGTTTTTTCTATAAAAAAAACCTAAAAAAATATTATTTAAAGTTGGTAAAAATTGATTTTCGACTCAAATTCTTTTTAAAAATTTGGGATTATGGCTTCCAATTAATTTTATCTTAGAAGAAATATTGTTTTCAACATTTGGAAAACGTTGAGAAAAATCGAATTGACAGTTTTTTACAAAAAAAAATAATATATTATGTTGGTAAAAAATTATTTTCGACTTAAATATCTTTTCAAAACTTTGAGAAATTGGCTTTAAATTAATTTTGTCTTTTAAAATATATTGTTGTCAACATTTGATAAAATTTTGAGAAAAATTGAATTGACAGTTTGTATACCTACAAAAAATAAAAAAACTAAAAAAAAAATAAAAGTTGGTAAAAATTGATTTTCGACTCAATTTTTTTTTTTAATTAAAAAAATTGGCTTCAAACTATTTTTATCTTATAAAAAATATTTTTTTGAACATTCGATAAAATTTTTCTAAGAATCCAATTCACAGTTTTTTAACAAAAAATAAAAACTTAAAAAAAAACATTACTAAAAGTTGGTAAGCATTGATTGACTCAAATATTTTTTCAAAAATTCAAAATATTAGCTTCAAACGTATTTTATCTTACAGAAAATATTGTTTTCGACATTTAATAAATCCAACAGTCCGTTTTTTATAAAAAAATAAAATCTACAAGAAATACGCAAATGCTACTAAAATTGGTAAAAATTGTTTTTCGACTAAAAATCTCGTTAATAAAAGTTATCAGTGTGGGTCGCATCCCAGCCTCTTTTGACTCTCTTCACTTGAATTGAAGAAGTCAATTGCTTTGTGTGAAGTCAATTGAACTGCAGTCTCTTTGACTATTAAAATATTCAAAGTTGTAGTAGTATTTAAACCAAACTAATGTTCTAGACATGAGCTCGCTCGCATGACAAATTCACGATTTAAAAGTTATTTCTGCTGTCAAAAGCAAGAACTAGTAAGGTCTGTTTTACTTATTTTTTGACAGAGCAGGTTAAAGTTCAACTATTTTCCTTCACAAAAAAAATTCTAATACATTTTCAAAAATAGCTTAAGTATTATTCATTCTTTATTTTCCTTATTAACTTAAGACACATTTTTTTATTTGGTTATTATTCTTTAAACTAATAAAAAATGATTTAAGCTGTAACGTAGTTTTTGAAAGTGTGGCCAAATTTTTAAGGATATATAGTTGAAACAAAAGTGTACAAAATAGATTTGAGTCATTAAACTAGTGATATGAAAATCTTAACTTTTTAATGACTTAAAAATATTTAATATAAAGTCAAATAAATTTCAATCGAACTGACTTCTTCAAGTCAGAAATTTGAAATGAGACTTATTATTTTAAAAGTTAAGGTAAACCTTTAAAGTAAGGTTACGTTAAAGGTTAGATCTGTATCTGTTGTGATTTAACATGAATCATCTTCCCTAATCTCTAAAAGAGAGATAGATCGGAAATGGGATCATTAGTGTAGAAGTCTCCTAAGTTGAATTTTCGTCATTTGTGATAGGAAAGGACAAGAACAAATAAGGTGAGAAAGAAACTGTCTTATCCTCTAAGTCGAAAAATTTGATTCATATTTGTTTATATGAATATACGCTTTCTCAAGATCGGACGTAGTTGAGACCGAGGTCCTTTTTATCTAGTGGTCAACTTTTTCTTCGATTAATACCTAAGACAAGAAACAATATACCTATTGAAGAATGGTCAGTAAGCTTACATCTTAATCTCAAAGCATCAATAGATTACTTGTACGGTATACCTACAATTTTTCACTATTTCAAAAAGTATAAGAAACCCAAATATCATACATCATCTCCTTATTTTATACCTACATACATACATAATCCTTCAGTATCAACCTTTGACTAGGTATACTAATTCAATTTCTATAATCTTATTCGCCTACAGTCTACACATAATCACCTCAGAGCCACCCCTGTTGTATTCCATTTAATCTCCATAAAGTAACCATGTTGACAATCATTAAACTGTCATTATAACTAAATCTTCTAATTTTCTTTAACTCTAATCTCTTAAGAAGATTCATCATTTTACCATAAATGTAGGTACCTATAAGAACACAACATTAGTCTCTAAAACCTACCTCTTTTTGTTTGCATTCACTGATAGTACCACCAACTTCCTGTTTGATATCCTCGGAATCGTTGTCAAAACGGTTATATTCAAATTGTCGACCCATTTTTTCAAAAATAATTTTGTGTTTATTTTTATTTGTATCTTCTTTATTTGTTTGTGCACTTTTCGCTATCACAATTTATTTCTTTATCAAATTCACTTCCAAAGATCACAAGAAATCAGCACAAAAATACTCCTAACAGGGCCTGTTGATAACACTCTTACTTTTTTTAGATTTAAATTTGTATCACTTTTTTAATCGTTGTCGTTGTTGTATATATAAAAATATTTATTATTTGAAAAATTCCAAAACTTTGTTTTTATTTCCCTTGAGAGATTATAGAGGTGCACCGTATGTATGTTTTGAAATATTTCAAATCGGAATAGTTATTTATAATGTAAATACATTTGAGGGATGAGAGCGATACGGGACGCGTACGATCACAACAAGCATCGGACACGAAATGTTTTCATTTTCATCGCCCAATCCACATTGTCGACACAGACGTTCGCCTTTGTTGTTGTTTCGGTCGGATTTTATAATACCAACATTCAACACACAACTCATCGTCATCAACATCAGAACTCAGAAACGGCAGCAGTACAGCAGTAGCAGCAATATCGTAGCGGTTGAAGTATAGAAGAGTACCCAGGCAGCAGGCATATAGGCTCAGGGCTCAGGCACTTTTCAGTTCATCATATGCGGACAGTACGGCAGTGTTCGGTCTTCAGTATTCACTCAATCCCCCTGCAGCAAAAGCCGAACAGAGTAGTGCAGTGGCAAGGCAGCAGTTCAAGGGAGGAGGTAAATTATATGAAACGGCAACTCATTGTCATCAAGCAAGCAAGAAGCAAATCAACCAACCCTCCTCAACCGTCCTCATACAGTCAGTCACAGTACCACATTTCTCATTCCACTCGGGTTGTATTTTTATTTTATTTTTCAAAAATCCACTGCACTGAGTATAATTTTTTCGAATTACTGAGTGGAATTTCTGTTAGTTTTCCTTTTCCCGGCCTATCCAATATGGGAGGGTTTTTCTTTTTGTTTTTTTTTTTTTTGTACTCTTTTCATTTTTCATTTTCCACTTTATATTTGTTCTTTATTTAGTTTCACTCATCAGGTTTTAAGCCCAACGTTGACGACGAGCGAGCGACGACGCGACGACGACTTCGACGTGATGGTAAACGCTATAGTGGCTGCAGCGGTGGCGGCCGGTGCGGCGGGAGGCAGCACAGGTCATAAGCGACTTATGCTGCCTTTTTTGTATGTCCGATTGTCAATCTTTTCTTTTAATTTTTATTTTCCTAAAAGGAGTGCAATATGCACTGCATTCTGATGCATAAGCTGGATAGGGTGCAATATGAAATAAGGGTGGTGTTGCCATCATTTAACACATACACATTAAATGCAGATATTAAGGAATTTGTTTGAGGCTTATACGAGTACAAAAATGCAGCCTGAAATATGAGGAAAAGTTTTGCCATTCCAAACTATTTAACAGCTTTGTAGGAGAGTTGGGTTGTCTAAAAAGTTTCTTTTTTTTTCAAATATTTATATTTCGTAGACTTTTAAACAAACTATTAAATATTTTAATATAAAAATAAAAAGGCAAAGATTTTGTGCAAAATATGCAAATATAGTATACATAGGTTGAGTTTTGATAAGTTTTTCTGACACAGCAAAATTCATTCATTTTGGTAGAGATGATAATACAGACATTGGTAACTATGACCACTTATGCTCTCAAGATAACAAACATCATAAAAAAAGGTTTTAAATAGGCTATATCGTTGGTATGCAGCCAAAACGCACTAAGTCATATTTTTAGGATTTTTAGATTTAAATGCAAAACGGTTAAGAATGATGATATCGATGTAGTGAAATAACACACGTTCAAATATTTGACGTACTTTTTGAATTATTTGAGGTATCTTTTTGCACGAAGTCAGAAAAAACAACTTTTATACTGGCACAACGCACTAAGTTGACTTAGTGCTATTTGCCTGTAACACAAGAAAAATGATATCACTACTAGTTTACAGGAAAAAAGCATTACTGAGACTTAATGCCTTTTTCCTGTCTTCAAAACAACATTTTTAAATTTGAAAAAATGACTTAAGAAGTATGCCATGAGGTAAATGTAAGAAAAAAGCAGTCGAATGCAAATAAATCAATACAAATTGTAAGTTTCTCAGTGAGTAAAAATCAACTAAATTCTGTGTGAGTCTTAATTAATTTTAAAAAATGAATATGAATTCTCATTCTTGGGCAATACTCCAATTGGCTAAAAAGAATACAAATACTTTTGGTAAGTTGTTGTCTATTTTTGTAAGGTAATCATTAGTTCCATTCAAAACTGGTGTTTTACTTTAAAATAGTTGAAAAAAAATGCCCTTCGCAACAAGAAATTCAAGAAATGGTTCTAGATGAAACCCTCGAGCAAGAAATTAACTTTGGTTAGATGATTGAATTTATTAATAAGGCATAAAAATATTGGTTTTGAATAGTCCTAAGTGAAGAAGAATTTTTCAATGTTGATGAAGCCGTGACAGAAGCAACAGAAGAAATCGAAGACTGCATTTGGATCCAAGTTATAATTGCGAAGATGAGGTCCGATCAAATGCCAACATGGAAGATCAAACATTACATACCAATCAAGACACAGCGGAAGAAGAAACTCATACAAAAAGGAACAGATGGAGAAAAGCTTGTCCACAAAATTGGAAAAAAAATGTCAACAAAAAATGAGATCTAAGTGTTTGCCATACAAGGATAATAAAGGTAATTTAAAACCAAAAAAAGCTCCCAAACAGAATCCGGCCCATAAATGCACATTCAACTGCTCGAATATTAATGAGGACTCTCGACTAAAACTATGTAAATCATATTGGGCTTTGAGTTTTGTGGAACAAAAAAAATTTATTCTTCAGAATGTTGAATGCCTTGCGCCAAAATACAGGCGACCAAGAAACGAAAGTGCAATTCCGCGACAAACTGCCAAAAAGTATTTTTTTATTCACAATGATATCAAAACAAGAGTATGCCAACAATTTTTCTTGAGTACATTAAACATCTCTAATCGATGTGTAATTAGTGCATTCTTAGGAAGGGACGAGTTTGGTGGTCACTTTTCTGCAGAAGATAAAAGAGGCAAAAAACCTCCAATCAATAAAACAAGCCAAGAGATAATTGACAATGTTAAAAAACATATCGAAAGTTTTCCGTCGATGGAAAGCCATTACTGCCGGAAAAATAGTCAACGCAAATATTTAGACAGTCAGCTTTCAATAAGAAAAATGTACGATTTATTCAAAAAACAGCATCCTCAAAGTACCATATCCGAAACCACATATAGGAGAACATTTTGCAACAATTATAATTTATCTTTTTTCGTACCCAAAAAAGATCAATGTCTTTTATGCAATAAATATAAAATTTCATCTACAGCTGCAAAGCTCGATATGCAAGTCAAGTATGAAAGCCATTTACGTCGCAAAAAAGAGGCATTTGATGAAAAACAAACTGACAAAGAAAGGTCAAATGTGGATGAGAGCTTTAGATCAATTTCGGATATGCAAAGTGTGCTTCAAATACCATCAACTGATGTTTCTTTAACATACTATAAGAGGAAACTTATACTTCATAATTTTACAGTTTATGAATCGGGTTTGCCAAATAATGCTTTTTGTTACGCTTGGTCAGAGGTAAATGGCAAAGGTGGGAGTTGCGAAGTCGGGTCTTGTGTTCTGAAATACATTGAGCAATTACCTGAACACGTAAAAGAGCTTTCAATATTTTCGGATACTTGTGCCGGCCAAAACAGGAATGCAAATATTGTTGCACTGTTTTTAAATTTAGTGCAAACATCTAATTTGCAAATTGTTGACCAAAAATTTTTAGAAAGTGGTCATTCTTATATGGAAGTTGATTCTATGCATAGTGCCATAGAAAAACAAAAGAAGTTCATGTCAATTTATTGCATCAATGACTGGCTAAATATATTCAAAGCTGCAAGGGTTCGAGATCCAAAAAAAAACCTTACGAAGCTATTGAAATGAAATTTGAAAATTTTTACAACTTAAAGTTATTAGCCGAAAACCTTATAAAAAATAAGACAATTGACGTTGACGGCCAAAAAGTTAACTGGCTTAAAATTAAATGGTTTCGTTACGAAAAAAATAAAACGGGAATACTTCAATTCAAATATGAATTTGGCGAAAATTTTCGAAGCTTGAACGTTTCTAAAAGCTGTCGTAGAGGGAGAAACCCTGTTCTTAAATATATGCCGGTTAAAGAATGGCCAAAACCATACACCGAACCACTTAAAATAAGCTCAGCTAAGAAAAAAGACCTCATCGAAATGTGTAATAAAGGCGTCATTCCTGAAATTTTTCATTCTTGGTTTTCATCATTACCGTCACAATGTTACATAAAAGATTACCTGCCAGAACCAGATGCATTAGATGAAAGTGATATTGAATAATTTATTATTTTAAATTTCAACTTTTTAAAACCTTCAAATATTTAAAACCTTCTTTCATTACTTAGTTTTTAATTGTTTTGTATTGTAAAATTACTTATTAACCTATAATAAAGCTCTTGTCTTTACTTTTGGACTAAAATCATGTTGTTTCCTTTAACTTTATATGTCAGAAAACTATTGATTACAAACAAATAATTGGAAATCACTACAGGTAAAAGGCACTAAGTCACGACTTTTTTCATTTGCGTTCACATAATTATCATATTGGTTTTTCAAAAACGAAATAAATTTTTGGAAATAAATGTCAAAATGTTGAGTTTGTGTTTAATGGGATTATTTTACAAATAATAGTTAATATTGAATTTTCACAAGAGAAATAATCTTAAAAATCGATTTACTCAAAACTACTTTTTTTGACTTAGTGCATTTTGCCTGCATAGCGACGATATTACGACCAGATTATGAATGAAATCTTCGTCGAATACCTCAAAAGTCGACAAGAAGAACAAACTCATTTTAAAGTCATACAAATATAAGGCGAATATTTAAATAATGAGCAAAAAACGCTTTCAAAAACTGATCAATGATTTTACAATAACCGATGTTTAGATTCAGGCAAGAGTGCTACACGTCTTGATTAAAATTTGACACTGAAATTTGGAAATGACACTATAATCGGTCCTATTTGTTGCATGGTTTGACAATTCCCAACGTTTATGAGTTATAGTAGATGATGAGAATATTAATCGTTAATGGTGGCGTTTGCTGTGTGGCACGTAGCGCCGCCGCCGCCGTCCTGCTGCAACCACATGTCGTCTAGAAGAAATATTTATTACACGTTATGTACCACTCGCGGTTGACAGTAACCACCTCACTAACGTCGTTTTCTAAAAAGTACCTACCAATTGGTAACTTTTTGAGGATGCATTATCAACTGGTGAACCTCGAGTGGGTTGGTGTCGTCCCATATACGCCAATTTTTCTTGTTAACACAGCCATTCATCCAAAAGTGCGCCTCGTCACTAAAGATGATTTTTCGGCCAAAAACCATATATATACAAATTTATGTTTGTCTCTATTTCATCGATCAACTCAAAAACTACTGGACCGAATATAATGAAAATTGGTATATACATACATATATGTATTTTTCCACGGAGAAGGTTTGTATGATATGCTCATCGATGCCTCTAGCCACCAGGTGGCGCTGCGGAGTAGCAACTTCTGCCCCGTTCTTCTTCTGTAAGATCGCAGAAAAGAAAGCATCGACGAATTGGTGCAAAAACGTTTGCCAAACATTTCACAAAACTACAAAAACCATCAGTGGCTCAGTACGCGTGCTATATAAGCAGGCAAAAACATCGATGTCAATAGCATCAACTTCAGCATTGAGCATGGAATACCCAGTGAAACGACAACATATAAGTCCATCGATACTGTGGAGAATCAAGAAGAGGTTGTCAACTATCCAACTGAATTCTTGAATTCGCTTGATTTTCAAGCCATGCCATCGCACGTTCTCTCAGTCAAGAGAATGATGAACAATGTTATCGAGGCAACAATTTTGACTGGAAAATTCAAAGGTGAACGTACTGTTGCCAAGTATCCCAATGATCCCGACAGATATGCCATTCGAATTCAAACGTTAACAGTTCCCGGTGCGACTAGCTTTCTCAATGACTATTAATAAAGCACAAGGACAATCGTTACAAGTTTGTGGAATAAGTTTGGAGAATTTATGCTTCTCACATGGAAAGCTCTATGTGTCTTGCTGACGTGTGGGAAAGCCTTCTGATTAATTCGTCTATGCACCAGATGGAAAAACAAGAAAATATTGTGCACTTCAATAAACATCGAATTGAAAATGGCTTAGAATGAATTAAATACTGATTTTTCTTCAAAATTATTTTTCTTAAATGTATTTTAGTTGTTGGCGTAGCAACGCGAGGCGGGTACAGCTAGTTTTACAATAAAAAATAAAATATTACTAAACATTGTTTTTCCACTCGACTATTTTAAGAAAAAAATGAAGATGACTCCAAACTTTCTTCATTATGGAGTTTTTTATTGTAAAAAATACAATTTTTCCAAAAATACTACTAAATTGGTTTTACGTCTTGAATAGAAATCAGCTTAAACTTAAATTAATTCTTTAAATGACAATTTGGCTCATTACAAACAATACCATGACAGAATTTTAAAGAGTCAGTTTTTAGATTAAAAATTGACCATAATATTAAACATGATATCCAATTTGAAAGATAAAGATTCGTCAATATCGTTACTGCTGTAAGCGATATTACCTGTTAAAGTTTAAAAAAATGTATAGACCTTTTATAGGATAGGATAGGAAAGACTAGATCTTATCCAGCTTTTTCCTCTCATTTATTTAATGATTGTATAACTAAACATTATGAAATAAGAAAAAAAATGTAATTTCAAACTGGCAACACCTTCAGTAGTCAAAAGTGAAGCTATCAACAAGCTTATTATTACTTCTTTTTTTCTTTCGTTCGTTTTGTTTTGTTGCTTCACGGAGTAGGGTAGGCGAACAAAGAGTCAAAGAGGGATCCGGCGGAGATAGGGCGAGCAATTGCACTGACAGTTGCTTGCAAATAATGAGGACATTTGTCCATCTGTAGAGTTGTTGTTAAGAGTTCATCCCTTAGCAGCGCGGAGCCGCGATGACTAATTTACCTGAGTAGATTCGCCTCATTGCTTGAGTGCTTGCTCTTGCTTGGTGCGATTGCCTGACGGCTGCTTGCAACTTTGTCATGCCACACACCGCACCAATCCCGTCCCAAACAACCATCCCTACGCTACCGTATACGGACTTGTTCCCTAATAGGCTTATTTATTATTTACATACATATTTGTTGTGCACACACATACCAATCCGAATCCGTGCTACTGACGAGCCGGAGTCAGAACCAGAGCTAGAACCGAGTCTGGACCGTTGGGCATGATGGTAAATCGCATGGTATGCGCCTATATGTACATATATACGGGTATCACGTATTTGCGCTGATTATATGATAGTTCCGTTCTTTTCATTATTTTTCTGGATTGTACAACGGTTGAGTGAAAATGAGTCGAAATGAAATAAAATAGGGAATAAGGGGGTAAGCTTTGTAGGGCGGTTTTTATCTGCAGAACAATTTAATGGTAATGGTAAGATTGAAAGATACCAGCGACTATGATGGTATAGCAGCGGCGACTGAAAGTATGGCCTTTGATCTGAATTCAATGCTCCCGGGATATCTGATGAAGCTGAAGATGTCCCAACGCCGGCCGCTGCCACCGCTACTTCTGTTGCCTCTGCAACACAAACATTTATTTAATTATAACGAACCGGAATCAGCGGCTGGAGCTTTATGGGGGAAATGACATTTTTGTCATATCGCTAGGCAGATGGGGTGGAATGGAGATATGGAAGTGGATGGAGACCATCAAGTCAAAATATGAAATCAAGATACAGAATGTAGGTCATCCTCATCATCATCGTGTGATGCAGCTGAGTTGCTATATGAACTACTGAGGCATTTAAGCTGGGTTCCCATGCGACACACTGTACCACATTTACGCTTCGAAATTCTGGAAGATTGACGAAGTAGGTATACGGTGGAATAACTCTTTTCCTCTTCCTCTACATTTTTGTTTTTCTTCCTCCCAACCCGACCGACAACGACCGACGACCAACGACTGACATCTCGAAAATTGAGTGCTTTGCTGTTTCGGTGTTTGACACACATTTATACAACCTGCAGAGCACATAAACGTATGTTTTGACATGTTGGCTGTTTCTGATGGTTGATTCTTTTTAACAGAGCGGATTGCATGGTGTGGCGCTTCGGGATGCAATTTTGCATTGCTCCGGTCGCTCTGTATGTCGTCAAAAGAAGAAGGTATAGAGCGTAGATAGGACTGTGCGACACATGTTGTACAGGATGACACGTGGTGTAGTAGAACATCATGAAGCACTATAAATATGTCAACCTTACCTCCTATCCCAGCTTCCCATCCCTGTCTCTGCCCATGCCCACTGTCATGCAAGGACACAGAGCGAGAGCGACTTGTCATGTAGAACATAGTTTTCTTGTTTGACATTGATGCGAATCATGCGGCCGAGATTGTGATTAAACTTTTCGAGGGTTAAGCCTTTGAGACTTTTGACGAATACGAGTAACTATAGGTACATATAATGTGATGCAAGAGCAAGGCGATAGAAGCGATATAAATACGTGGATACATGTGACGATATGTTGAGAGATTTAAAAAGCTGATGTTTACGTCGACCCGATTTTTGTTTTTGGGTTTTTAATCTCGAGGGTGATGATGATACGAATCAAGTGGAATTAGTTTAATGGTGTTTACGTGAAAATTCTATAGTTTTTGGCTGTTTGAAGTTTTAAGTGCTATATGGCGTAGCAGTTGCTGATGGCAGTGGCTAGATTGCAAGAGATGAACAATTTTGATTGTTTTTGTGATATAAAATCTGATAGATTTTAATTGTGAAAATAAAAATATATAGGTAAGGGTTTGTCAACGTTTTCATGGAGGATTTATTCTTTTGAACTGAACCACACAATAAGTAAGAGGTATATTTAACAGGGGTAGGTTGCCCCTATTTCGGTTTGATTGAAGTTTATCATTGGAATCTTCTTTGAGGACGGATTAAAAAAATCCAGTTAGGTATTTAAAACTCGTGCTTTAAAATGATGACTAAATGAAATTGTTTTGAAATTTCATTATTTTTAGAATTTCCTAAAATCAAACAATTTGTTTGGTCAAAATCCAAAATTCGAGTTTTCTCAAAACGAACTGATAGATTTTTATTAAATTTTGTCAAAAAAAAATTGTTCTTAGCTTGGCTTCTAAACAAAATGTTTGTATATTGCTCCAGAAGGGTACCCCCCCCCCCCGTCATCAAGAACAAATGATCCGATTTCAATATTTTTTTTTATGGAGACTTTTATAATAGTGGCTAAATAATATTTGATGATCAAAAATGACATCATTTTTTTTTTGGATTTTTAAAAATATATTTAGATATTTTTTAACTTCCCATTGGAAGTTATTGCAATGGGTCCGATTTGTCGCATTGCAAATTTTGACATTTCTTGGCGTTTCAAGGTCCCTAGAGTCGAAATAAAAGATTTTTAAAAAGATGTGTGTGCGTGCGTGTGTACGTACGTTCGTACGTCCGTACGTTCGCGACATTTTTTGTCGTCCATAGCTCAAGAACCAGAAGAGATATCGACTTTAAATAAATTTTGTTATAATATAATTATATATAATAATACAGAAAGATGCAGAAAGGACTCTCAAGAAAATTGCGTGGGTGGTTTTTTTACCGTAGCAGTTTAAAAAAAGGTGAAAATTTTGTTTAACCCTAAATATCTCACGAACAAATGACGCTAGATACTTGAATTAAATTTTATATTATATATTGTAACGTGATACAAAACAAGTATATTTTTGGAAAAAATCCAATTAACGGTTTTTTTATAAATCAAAAAACTGAAAAAAAAAATTTGTCACCTCGAAAATTTTCGATTAAAATATGATTTCATCTCCAAAACAATTTTGTGCAACGAAGAATAATGTTTTTGTCATCTGATAAAATTTTGAGAAAAATCGAATTGACAGTTTTTTTTACAAAAAATAAAAACCTAAAACAAACATTACCCAAAGTTGGTAAAAATTGAATTTCGACTCAAATATCTTTTCAAAAACTTGAGATTATAGCTTCCAACTAATTTTAACTTATAAGAAATATGGTTTTCAACATTCGAAAAAAATTTGAGAAAAATCGAATTGACAGTTTTTTTTACAAAAAATAAAAACCTAAAAAAAATTAATAAAAGTTGATTTTCGACTAAAATATCTTTTCAAAACTTTGAGATATTGGCTTTAAACTACTTTTATCTTTTAAAAAATATTGTTGTCAACATTCAGTAAAATTTTGAGAAAAATCTAATTGACAGTTTTTTTTACAAAAAATAAAAACCTAAAAAAATAATACTAAAACTTGGTAAAAATTTACTTTCGACTCAAATAGCTTTTCAAAAATTAAAAATATTGTCTTCAAACTTTTTTATTTCGCAGAAAATATTGTTTTCGATATTTAGTAGTTTTTTTTATAAAAATCCAACAGTCCGTTTTTTTTTCATAAAAAAATAAAATCTGCAAAAAATAGTACGCAAATTTGGTAAAAATTGATGGTTGGTTCTTGATATCTCAAAATAATTTCATTGGTCCAATTTGTAAAAATTTTAGAAATGATACTAAAATTGGTAAAAATTTGTCTTCGACTAAAAAGCTATTTAACAAAACTAGATTTTCAAACTAAACTATTTCTTTATATGAGAAATATTGTTGGTAATCTTAAAATTTTTAAGAATAATTCAACTGACAATTTTTTTAACCCAACACTTACAAACTTTTAAGCAAGATAAATCGACAGACGGGATGGGAAGTTATCAGTGTGGGTCGCATCCCAGCCTCTTTTTTTTTTGCAAAATTCGATACCTCAAAAATGGTGCAACATTTTTTTGAAATTAAAACGTAAAATGTATAAAACACTACAAAACTGCATACCAGAAATATTAAAAAAAATAAAATAAAAATAAAAATAAAAATAAAATAAAACAAAAATCAATAAAAAAAGATTTTATATAAGTACTATTTGTAAATAGAGTCTTTGAATACAGGAGCAAGTTCGTGCGACTCAATCACGCACTTTATTTTTAATTACAAATCAAAAATACTGAAAAAAATAATTTTCAGCTTGAACACTTTCACACTTCGTCTACGAAGAAGGACCTTTTTTGTTTTCTGATAAGATTTGTTAAAAATACAATAGACAGAATTTTTACGAAAAATAAAAACGTCTCTGCCAAAATTTTGTATATTTTATTTCAAATCGAATATTTTAATAAAAACAGCGATATTGAAGGGGGGGGGGGGAATATTAACTTTTGTTTGTAAATAAACTACTCGAAAACATTGGTTAAAAGTGTTTAAAAGAAGAATTGCTCAAGTACTTAAGATCATAATTCTTTTACTTGTATCTTAATACTTCAACAGTACTTATGCATGCCTTATTACTAAAAGGGTATATTTTTGCAATAAGGCATGCAGATACAGGTGTTGTAGTAACATGCTCTAGATTTTGCTTTGATCTATAATCTTACAAGTTAACTATGTAAACTTCCACTTACTAACGCACATTTTTAAATTTTAGCGAAAAATTTAGTATAATTTAAAGGTTTTCTTACTTTAGGTCTTTAAGGACAAATTTTCAATTCTTAAAATTGAAAAAAAAACAAATACTTCAACGATTTCTTAAATGTTAATCGTTTTGTATTAAAAATCAAATTATAGAAATGTGTGTTCTTATAGGACCTTGTTTCAGAAAATGAGGAGACTTATTTTTAAAATAAATATGAGCTACTTCCACAATACTAAATTGTTTTCTTGAAAAAAGTATTTTATTTTGTGTTTTTGTAACCATTTGCTTGTTCTTAACAATTTCATTAAAAAAACAATAAACAAATTAAAAACCTTCATAAGCGTTTATTCATAATTATTTGCATTTTCTGGTTACTTCACAAACCATAAACCCTTTTTCATATAAGCTAAATCAAACCTCTACCACAAAAAAATTAATTTAAATAAAAGTTATTGTTCTCTTCGCATCACACAAGAATTTAATCTCTTTTGTTGCGTTTTCTTTATTTTTTTTTTTCTAAGAAGCTCTTAATCATCATCGCATTTCAAACAACGCCCACATGTCAAACTCAAGCACCGGTTATATTTTTGTACTTAAATATAAAATACCCAAAAAATAAATCAACCAAGTGCCAAGTGCACACGAATGAAGTACGTAACGTTTGCCGCACAGAGATACTTTATATCCCAGTTACTGACTCATCCGGGATAGCTCTATAATACATAATACATAGCTTCTACTATACAGGATAGCCACCCCCTGGATATTCTAGAAACATGCATGTAAGTTCTCTTCGCAAGCAAACCACTTTACCTCAACTCAACTCAGCATCAGCATCAGCGAGGTCCTTAAAGTTCTTCTCCTACTCCTGTTGCTTTAACCACACGATTGCAAATGTTTATATTTTACCCCTATGTTACACTAACCCGCCATACTCTGGCTTCATAACACAGTAAACGAACATTGAACAGAGGCACTGCTGTAGTGCTGTCTAGAATATCTACCCTACCGCACTCTTCCATCCTTCGGACAAAATTTATTGCGGCGAATTTTTAGTTTTTTAAGACTTCTCGAGACCACCATGTGTATTATGTGTTTGGGCTGAGCAGCGTAAAGGGTGATGGTGAGCGAGGGGTCGAACTGAAAAAGCCACTACATATACCTAGCTATACGACATCAGGAGGCGAGTAGTGTTTGCCACGAAAACCATTTAAGGAAATTACTTTCCACTTTATTCTGCACCCCGGTGAGCAAGAAGAGACTCTGTACACTTTGGCAGAGGATTTATATTCACGGGAGTTGATGGTCCATGAACTACTTATTGCTCTAGAATTGAGGTCGTCGTCGTTCACCGTCATCCTCGTCGTCGTCGTTGTCCTCGTCGTCTGCACTTGATCAATTTACAACTCTTATGAAGTATACTCTTAGGAAATGGAGGAGTGCCTGATGGGCCAGGTTTAGCTTCTTCGTTTGTCATTTTGGCCAACTTTAACAAAACAATTAGGGCTGAATGTCACTTGCACATATTATTTCAGGCAAGCACCAACCCACATAATGATGATGCCGACTACGATGGTCTTGTTGTTCGCTTTGGATATTATTTCTTTAGTTGGATGGGGGTTGATCAGTTAAAGTTTTTTTTTTGTTTCTGTTTTTGAGGGAAGGGCGGATATATGAAAACGCTAAAAGCTAAGTGCTCTGATGGATCGTTTAAGAGAGCGCAAATTTGTCTTTTGGGAATTTATGTTGAGATTTTCTATTCTTAATGGAATCGATATATTAGAAAAATTTCATTTATTGTTGACATTAAAATTAATCGAACAATTTTATTTGTGAATCAATTACAAATGAGATGCTTTTGAAGTGGTGCATTAGTTGGGAAATAAGATAAATCTACAAATATTGAAATGGATCCGTCTGGGGAGAAGTGTGTCTGAGCGTCTGCATCTCGTAACCCAAAGCAGTAAAGTATACATAATAAGATAGTGTTAGAGGAATGTACAAACAGACGTAAAGTTGCTTCAAATGTAGAAAAAAAGAGGCTGGGATGCGACCCACACTGATAACTTCCCATCCTGTCTGTCGATTTGTCTTGCTTAAAAGCTTGTAGGTTTTCGTGTTTTGTTAAAAAAAAGTTCTCAGTTGAATTATTCTTAAAAATTTAAAAACTACCAGTAATATTTTGCATAATAATGAATTAGTTTGATTTAAAAATCTATTTTTGTTAACGAGATTTTTAGCCGAAAACCAATTTTTACCAATTTTAGTAGCATTTCTTAAAATTTTGTAGTTCTTATATAAACAAATATAAATTGGATGAATGAAATTAATTTGAAGTCAATATCTTCTATTGTTCACGAGATATCGAAAACCAAACATCAATTTTTACCAATTTTGCGTACTATTTTTTGATTTTAATTTTGTATGAAAAAACTGACTGTTGGATTTTTATAAAAAATGTACTGAACGTCGAAAACAATATTTTCTGTGAGATAAAATAAGATTGAAGCCAATATTTTTAATTTTTGAAAAGATATTTGAGTCGAAAGTAAATTTTTACCAAGTTTTAGTGTTGTTTTTTTTTTTTTTTTTTTTTTTTTTTTTTTGTAAAAAACTTGTCAATTCGATTGTTGGCAAGATTTTACCGAATATTGAAAACAATATTGCTTATAACAAAAAATTATTTTAAAGCCAATATCTTAAAGTCTTGAAAAGATATTAGAGCTGAAATCAATTTTTACCAACTTTTGGTAATGTTTTTTTAAGTTTTTATTTTTGGGTAAAAAACTGTCATTTCGATTTTTCTGAAAACATTACTGAATGTTGACAACAATATTTGTTAAAATATAAAATTAGTATAAGGTAAATATCTCAAATTTTTGAAAAGATATTTGAGTCGAAAATAAATGCTTACCAACTTTTATTAATATTGTTTTTAGGTTTTTATTTTTTGTAAAAAAAACTGTCAATTCGATTTTTCTTAAAATTTTACAAAATGTTGAAAATAATATTTCTTATAAGTTAAAATTAGTTGGAGGCGATGATCTTAAATTTTCGAAAAGCTATTTAAGTCGAAAATCAATTTTTACCAACTTTGAGTAATGTTTTTTATAGGTTTTTATAAAAAAACTGTTAATTTGATTTTTTTCAACATTTTGCCAGATGTTAAAAACATTATTCTTCGTTGCCCAAAACTGTTTTGGAGATAAATCGTTTTTTGTTCGTAAATTTTTCGAGGTAAATAATATTTTTTTTTCAGTTTTTTTGGTTTATAAAAAAAACTGTTAATTGGAATTTTTTCCAAAAATATATTTGTTTGATATCACTCTAGTGTTATTGGTTCTTGAGATATTTAGGGTTAACCAAAATTTTCACCTTTTTCTTAAACTGCTATGTCAAAAAAACCACCCACGCAATTTTGTTGAGAGTCCTTTCTGCATCTTTCTGCCTTATTATCTGTATAACAAAATTTATTTGAAGTCGATATCTCTTCTGGTTCTTGAGCTATGGACGGCGAAAAAAAACGTCGCGAACTTACGAACGTACGGACGTACGAACGTACGTACACACGCACGCACAGACATCTTTCTTAAAATCTTTTATTTCGACTCTAGGGCCCTTGAAACGTCGAGAAATGTCAAAATTTTCAATTTGACAAATCGGACCCATTACAATAACTTCCTATGGGAACTTAATAAAGTAGTCATGGCAGTTGCATTAACAGAAGAAAATGGAACTTTTTATAGGCTTCAAAATTAAAAGATCCTGCCATATAAATCATTATAAAGAAAAGAGAGGTGGTGGGATTGAATAGGGTTTGAGCCAATAGCGATCATAGGCCAGTCAGTCCTAGTTAATTTTAATTTGTCAAGATTTGAAAAAAAAATCGATGTGGGCATTTTGAGTGAATTGATTTTAGTTATATCAATGTTAAGCTTAATTTTTTTTTCTTCAATATCGTTCCTTAAACAGCCCCCTTAAAGAGCCCAAGTCCGGACTTACAAACAAATTCTTCAAAAAAAGATTGTATTTGTTAACAGATCAAAAAAAAATAAATTAGGTGGCGCAACAGTCCATTGAGAAATAAGGCCTAGTGACTTAAAACTCTCAACCATTCCTGTGTGCGAGTAATGTTGTCAGAGATGGAGGGGGCCTACAGTTTCAAGCCGAATCCGAACGGCTAATTTGAGAAAGCACTTTTCGTGGCAAGAATTACTCTTGGAGGATTTGTCAATTCCTCGTAAGATGCAGTACCCGTGAAAACTGTTTTTTTTATTTAGGTGGCACAGGCAGGGATTGAACCCAAGACCTCTGGCGTGACAGCCTTACACACAAACCAGCACGCCACGGGTACTACTTTGGTAACAGATCGGCGGAAATAATATTCTGTGCAAGAACCTACTGTAGTGATTGATAAGGCTGTTTGATTTTACAATCTAAATATATAGGCATGTTAAATTCCTTGATATCCCCAACTTAGTTTTTAGTAACTATGGTTTGAAACATTGTTAAAGAAGCTTATTAGTTTTGTCCTTAATAAAATTGTAGTTTTTCAATCTAATGAAACCAAAACCACCACGATTCGATTTTAGTAGCAAATTTATGACTCTTTTTTAACTTCTCATAGGAAGTTATTGTAATCGGTCCGATTTGTCGAATTGATAATTTTGACATTTCTTTTAGAGAGATGTCTGTCCGTGCATGTGTACGTACGTTAGTAAGTCCGTTTTTCGTAGTCCATAGCTCAACAACCAGTAGACTTCAAATACATTTTGTTACAAAAATAATAATACAGAAAGATGCAGAAAGGACTCTCAAAAAATTACGTTTTTGTTTTTGTTTCTGCCATAGCAATTTAAAAAAAAAGGTGAAAATTTTGGTTAAACCAAAATATCTCACGAACCAATAACGCTACAGACTTGAATTAAATTGATATTTTGTATATTGTAACTTGATACCAAACAAGTATATTTTTGGAAAAAAAATCCAATTAACGGTTTTTCTTATAAATCATCTGGTTTTTGACATATGGTAAATTTTTGAGAAAAATCGATTTGACAGTTTTTTTTTACAAAAAATAAAAAGAGGCTGGGATGCGACCCACACTGATAACTTCCCATCCCGTCTGTCGATTTGTCTTGCTTAAAAGTTTGTCTATATGTTTCAATTTTTACCAAATTTGCGTACTATTTTTTGTAGATTTTATTTTTTTATGAAAAAACGGACTGTTGGATTTTTATATCGAATGAAATATGACAAACAATATTTTCTGTGAAATAAAATAAGTTTGAAGCCAATATTTGTAATTTTCGAAAAGCTATTTGAGTCGAAAGTAAATTTTTACCAAGTTTTAGTATTGTTTTTTTTAGGATTTTATTTTTTGTAAAAAAAAACTGTCAATTCGATTTTTCACAAAATTTTATCGAATGTTGAAAACAATATTTCTTATAAGTTGAAATTAGTTAGAAGCCATTATCTCAAATTTTTGAAAAGATATTTGAGTCGAAAATCAATTTTTACCAACTTTTATTAAATTTTTTTTTAAACTGTCAATTCGATTTTTCTCAACATTTTTCAGAATGTTGAAAACAATATTTCTTATAAGATAAAAAAAGTTTGAAGCCTTAATCCCAAGTTTTTGAAAAGATATTTGCGTCGAAATTCAATTTTTACCAACGATGAGTAAATTTTTTTTTAGGATTTTAGTTTTTATAAAAAAAAACTGTCAATTAGATTTTTCTCAAAATTTTATAAGATGTCAAAAACATTATTCTTAGTTGCACAAAATTGTTGTGGAGATGAAATCATATTTTGGTCGTAAAATGTTCGAGGTGACAAATTTTTTGTTCAGTTTTTTTGATTTATAAAAAAAAACCGTTAATTGGATTTTTTTCCAAAAATATAATTGTTTTGTATTACGTTAGAATATATATTATAAAATTTAATTCAAGTCTCTAGCATCATTGGTTCATGAGATATTTAGGTTTAACCAAAATGTTCACCTTTTTTTTAAACTGCTATGTCAAAAAAACCACCCACGCAATTTTCTTGAGAGTCCTTTCTGCATCTTTCTGCCTTATTATCTGTATAACAAAATTTATTTGAAGTCGATATCTCTTCTGGTTCTTGAGCTATGGAGGACGAAAAAAACGTCGCGAACGTACAGATGTACGGACGTACGAACGTACATACGTACACACGCACGCACAGACATCTTTCTAAAAATCTTTTATTTCGACTCTAGGGACCTTGAAACGTCGAGAAATGTCAAAATTTTCAATTTGACAAATCGGACCCATTACAATAACTTCCTATGGGAAGTTAAAAAAGCTAAAAAAATTACTACAAGTGGGTAAAAGTTGATGTTCGCATCAAATATCTTTTTAAAAATTTGAGAGTATGATTTCAAACTTTTTTTTATCTTATAAGAAATATTGCTTTCAATATTCGGTACAATTTTGAAAAAAATCGAATGCACAGTTTTTTTACAAAAAATAAAAACCTAAAAAAACCAATACTTAAACTTAGTACAAATTTACTTTCGACTCAAATATCTTTTCAAAATTTAAAAATATTGGCTTCAAACTTATTTTATTTCACAGAAAATATTTTTTTCGATATTCAGTAAATTGTTTATAAAAATCCAACAGTACGTTTTTTTCATAAAAATTAAAATCTACAAAAAACAGTACGCAAAATTTGTCAAAATTGATATTCGGTTCTCCATATCTCGTGAACAATAGAAGATATCGACTTCAAATTTGTTTCATTCATCCAATTTGTATCTGTTTATATAAGATTTAAAAATATTTAAGAAATGCTACTAACATTGGTAAACATTGGTTTTACACTCAAAATCTCGTTTACAAAAATAGATTTTGAAATCAAACTATTTCATAAAATACAAAATATTGTTGGTAATTTTTAAACACGAAAACTTACAAACCTTTTAAGGAAGACAAATCGATAGACGGGATGGGAAGTTATCAGTGTGGCTCGCATCCCAGCCTCTTTTTTTGTTACAAATGTATGTAATTTATTTTTTTTTTATTTTTTTTCTCTGAATGTTACAGACTGTTTTTTTAAGTGGAATAACTGGCTTAGATAAATTGTGCCTTAAAAAGACCATAACTTAATGTAGGAAGTTTGGATCGTCCTGTTGTTGGCCTTCGTTGAATTTGAAACACAAAACATTTTAATGTTTTTATATTTTGAATCCTTAGAATCAAGTAAAAAATGTATACTTAATAAGCTTCCACACTACTTCTTTATCACCTTTTCGTAAAGTATTTACACATTTAAGAAAATAAGTCAGGGATGTAGGACCACTTTATATGTTTTTAAAATGGTACAATTGTAAGCCCTTATTATTTCATTTACAGACCTTTTTTCGTATAGGAAGTACTATAAAGCCGGTCGTGAAACACCTTATGCATTCTTGGACACGTTTTTTTAAAACATAGTTATTTAGTTATATATTATAACATTACATTATTTTATATACCAAATCTAAGGTATTAAATTAAGCTTGACACTGGTATCAAAAAATGTAATTTGCCAAGATATGAGTTATATAAAGCTGTGAATTACTATATAAATGAAAGTTTTCATTACGTAGGAAAATGGGACGTTGAAAAATAGAGATAGTTATATCTCAATATCCTCACACAGTATTTTCCTAAAACTACTTAATTTAAATCTACTTACAATCACATTTCTTTGGGTACGATTCTGGGTCATATATGATTATATATGATTGTGGCCCAAAATTGTCACAACACCTTTGTTATATTTTTGTTTTTAAAGTTTAAATAATTTTACCATCAATAACGACTTTAAATACAATGATTTTTTCTTAACATACATATCTCTTATTTTTATCGAGTTGAATACATAAATACACTGTCCAAAATTTCATGTAAAACATATAAATTTTCGTATGAAACACTCATACAAGATTAATTTTGCGTTTATTTTTAATTTCTTTATTACATTAAGTGTAAGTAGACATGTGCATTCAAGAGGACACAAGCGTCCACTGGTTTTTCTCAAAACCAAGCTCTGTCTATCAACTCCTACTCTCACCTCCCCGTGGTGAACATCGGGTGCCTAGTAAACGAGAGAGGGGGGAGAGGTGCGTCCACTAAGGCACCTCTCCCTATCCAGACGGCAGCGGAGGAATCCCCGAGATGGAATCAACGGTGGCGTCTACAGTTTCAGTAAGTCTGAACTAATTAGTGAACACCTTATAGGGCTTCTACGACTTATTCGGAGCCCAGGCCTATAAGGAGCGGTTTATCCGGCTCCCCGTCCCTGGAGTTATACTAAGGATCTGGCCCTCCAGGTTGGGGGTTGTACCGTCAGGGTGACTTCCTGACCACTTAAAAATCTCATAGCTGCGAAGCACCAATAAGCCTCGGATACGGATGGATTTACTGTTGACAACCTAAGCAAACGAATTAAGGACAACGAACTTCGGATATGCACGTGGAATGTTAGGTCCCTTAACAGACCACGTGCAGCCGAAGAATTAGCGGAGGCCCTAGACTGCTATAAAGCAGACATCACTGCCATCCAGGAAATACGATGGGATGGGCCGGGCAAAAAGATGATGAAAAACTGCGATATTTACTATGGTGACTGCTACCAAGAAAACCAACAGCGCTTATTTGGATGCGGCTTTGTCATTGGAGCCAGACTTAGGCAACAAGTCTTGAGCTAAAGGTGCATCAACGAGCGCCTCATGACCATCCGCATCAAGGCTTAATTCGGCAACATTAGCCTGATATGCGCGCACGCCCCTACAGATGAGAAGGATGACAACACCAAAGATATGTTCTTAGAGCTTTTAGACAAAACATACGAGCAGTGTCCTAGCTACGATATTAAAATTGTCCTGGGCGATTTTAATGCCAAGCTAGGAAGGGAAGACATCTTTGGTGGAATAATGGGGAAAAACAGCCTGCACGACAACACTTCCGACAACGGATTCAAGCTCATAGATTTTAGTGCGGGGCGAAACGTCATGGTAGCCAGTACGCGTTTTCCACACCTCAACATCCACAAAGGAACTTGGAGATCTCCAGATCAATCTACCGTCAACCAGATTGACCATATTGCGATCATGGATGTCCGAACTTTCCGAGGAGCTAACATCGACTCGGACCACTACCTTGTTGTAGCCAAGGTAGCACTTCGGGTTTCCAGGCCCAAGGCAAAACAGGGAGATGCTGGGAGAAGGTACAACGTCGAACGGCTACAATCTCAAGAGATCGCCAACTCCTTCTCCGACCGAGTTACAAGTAACCTCTCTCGAAGTTCTGTGCCGCCAACACAATGTATAGAAAACCATTGGCAACATTGCCAAGGCAAATGCAGCCAAACAACAGGCACGCAAAGCGGTGCTGCATAAAAGGACGAGAGCTGCTCATGAGCTCTATGAGCAGAAGAGGCGAGAGGAACACCGACTTTTCAGAAGGAAAAAGAGAGAGCATGAGAAGCGTGCGGTCGAAGATGTTGAGAGGTTTAAAAGCAGGAATGAAGTTCGAAAGTTTTATGAACAGGTGAAACGAAATTCACAAATACATAAACCTAGAACCGAAGGCTGCAAAGACGAAAGTGGAAACATCATAGTGGAACCGCAGTCAATGCTGAGGATATGGAAGGACCACTTCTGCAGACTGTATAACGGCGACGACGAACCGAATTCCGCTGTCAGGCAGGATGATCCATTCAACATAGACGACGAAAGCCAACAATCCCGTCCTCCCGACTTAGACGAAGTAAAGATTGCTATATCTAAGCTGAAGTCTAACAAAGCCGCTGGAGCGGATGGCTTGAATGCCGAGCTCTTTAAAGCAGCTGGAGATAAGTTGGTTAGGAGCATGCACCAACTTATCTGTAAGATATGGTCGGAAGAAAGCATGCCCGATGAATGGAACCTCAGTATTGTTTGCCCGATCCTGAAAAAAGAAGACCCTCTAAACTGCATCAACTATAGAGGAATCAGTCTACTTAACGTCGCCTACAAAATCTTCTCTGCCGTAATATGTGAACGTCAAAAGCCCATCGTCAACAACCTGATAGATCTTTATCAGTGTGGTTTTAGACCAGGAAAGTCCACAGTCGATCTAATATTCACATTACGGCAGATCATGGAACAAACCCAAGAACATCAAATCGACACCCACCATCTTTTCATCGATTTCAAGCCGAGACGATGTGTATAGAGCCATGTCTAGTTTTTGCATCCCTTCCAAACTCGTCCGTTTGTGCAGGATGACCATGGAGAATTCACACTGCTCCATAAAGGTTGGAAACAACTTAGCAGAACCTTGTCATGCGATTTTTTAACATCGTACTTGAAAGAATAGTGCAGAGCTCCCACGTCAACACTAGAGGTACTATCTTTCAAAAGTCTGTCTAATTACTAGCATATGTTGATGACATTGACATAATCCGAAGAACTCAGCGTGATGTTAATGGGGCTTTTGTGAGTATTGAGTCAGAGGCGGCAAAAATGGGTTTAACGGTTAATGAGGGCAAAACAAAGTACAAGCTGTCGCCAAGAAAGGACTTACAACACCGACGTCTTGGTCAAAACGTCACCATCGACAGACGTTACGTTTACCACCTAGGCTCCGCTATTAATGCAGAAAACAACACCAGCGCTGAGATCAAACGAAGAATAACTCTTGCTAACCGCTCTTTCTTTGGGTTAAGAAAGCCCTCTCTCGAGGGACCAAACTGTCGTTATATAAGACCCTCATCATCCCCTTCCTGCTATACGGTGCAGAAGCATGGACTATGACAAAAGCGGATGAAAGCACCTTGGGTCGTTTCGAGAGAAAAGTTCTTCGTGTGATCTACGGTTCCGTATGCATATAAGGGGAGTGGTGGAGAAGATGGAACGACGAGCTGTACGGGCTGTACAGCGGCGTACACTTAGCCAGAAGGGTAAAAGTCCAATGACTAAGATGGCTGGGTCACGTAGAGCGCATGGAAACCAATGTTCCGGCCCGGAAAGTCTTCGAATCTACACCCACAGGACAGCGCAGTAGAGGAAGACCGCGAATCAGGTGGCGCGCACAAGTGGAAAGTGACCTCACCCAACTTGGAGCTCGAAACTGGAGACATCCAGCTAGGAACCGAGCTAGATGGAGAAGTTTGTTAGGTAAGGCCCTAGTTCACACAGGACTGTAGCGCCACCTTAAGTAAGAATTAATTAATTATTTTATACCTTTTTTATTTAAATTATGTTGTCAAATTTCTTCCATTCCATTCAAAATAATATTCTAATTTGTAATTGAAATAAATCTTTTAAACGAGAACAAATTGTTGCGCCAAGCGCCAAGGCACTTGACGGGTTTTTTGTCCTTAAATTTACCCATAATAATTATTCAATAATTCAGAACAAAAATCGCTTGCTCCCCCAGTAAATAATTTAATCAAATCCATATAAATTTGTCTTCATTGTTACGATTTGTTTGTATTTTTTATTCAAAGTCAAAGGACCTCTCAGTCTCAGATTCAATGTTTATGTTTTATCTGCAATTGAAATGAATAGAAATAAAATAAAAAAAAAAAACGTAAACTGAAAATATTTTAACTACCCCCTGCCTGAAGTGGAGTGTTTGAAGTCGGGACATTGTCTCAAGTGATATATTTTTATTTTGTATTTAAAAAAAAAATGTATAGTGTTGTCGACCGTTTTTGGGGTTGAGAACACTACAAATAGAGAAAAAGAAGGATTTAAGTCCTTAGTTAAAATGGTCATTGTCCTTCCCTAAAACATACAAATGAATTCAAAAATATTCATTCTGAATATTAAGAATAGAATATAATCTTTTGTTAAAGAGAAATGAAAATTTAATTTACATTTTCATTCTTCCTATGAATTCTGAGTTTGAGAAGAAAAATGTACGGAAAAGGATTTTCTTTAACTTCATTTAAATGTTTTCTGTTTGTTTCTCTTAAGGCGATATTACACGTGTAAGGGAGCACTTTAGGGCAAAAGGAAAGATAACATTTCATGTACATACATATATATGCAGCTATGTATGTATACAGAAAAAGATGGAACGTATTAAAAAGAATACGTGATGGCACGCTAAAGCTAGATAGCCTCATTGAAATTATACTGCTCAAAATACCTTTTGCCTGTTTTTATTACGAGTGAGTATATCTCGAAATCATATCGGTGGCGCTGAGTGCTCTTGAATAAAAACACGTTGTCCCTCTAAAATACCATTGAATTTGGGAACTTCTTATCAAAATTCTCCGATCAAAGGTACGGATAATATGTGTGCATGAGCATGAGGAAAACCCAAATATACACACATCTCACACGTTGGTAATTAATTCCGATTGCGTAGCGCCGATAGCCGGAACGGCAGATGTTTACACCCGAATTCAGTTTTCTGTTGGAGTTTGAGTTTATGATAAAGGAGGAGTTGCCGAGTTGATCCTAGTGTGCTGGTATGTTGCTGAATGCTGATGGTGTCTGACTATATGGGTGACATTAATTAACATAGCATATATCGATTGAGTTGGGATATGGCAGCAATTTTCCAAAAATATGTGTCTCGCATTATTCCGGAAAAGTATCAAATTTCATAGTTCAAAACATTTTCATTCTGTCCCCATATTTTTGGTAAATGTTTCGAACGAGACACAAAATTCCTTTTTTGTACCTATACCAATGGCCTCTCGGGAAAATGTAACATTCACTTGTTAAACAAAACGTCGACATTGTAGTTTGTAACCAAAAACTCTGGAAAGGATTTCCTGCTTGATTGAGATCTCTGGAGATTTGCGCCGCCCGTCCCATATACTTATCCTTATATAGGACGTGTGAAGGAATGTCCTTTTTCAAAGCATTTGACGCTTTTAATTAGCTCAAACTAAAGCAGATGATATAATTAATGTATCAATGTGTTACACACAATGACAGTATGTTGAATTTAAGAAGGCCAATTTCATTATAAGGATCAGGAAATAAGCTACTTACATGCATGTATCTATATATAGCCACCTGCTCCTTCTTTCTGGATAAGGAAGATAATGATGTTGTGGGTATAATATTACAGATAAATTGGGTCGATTTAATTACAAGGGAAAAACTGTTAGGAGTGACAAACTGACAACTGAAATATAGCATAGTATTGGCAACTATATGACTTAAAAGTTGAATTTTAGTAATATGATATTTCTTAGAGCAAGGATAAAGTTAGAAGGATTTTAAAAAACAATATTTCTAAGAACTTAACGAAATAACTATCAAATTAATTGTTTTCCAGATATTGTGATCATGTAGACTTGAGACAAAAATTAACTCACATCAGGCGTATGTACAGTAATGAAAACAAATTATAGAAACAAGTGTCTTCATCATTTTTGATACACAATATTTTTTTAGCAATTAAGTCTTTTGTCGTTAGTCTTTCTATATTTTAATCGTGCCTAATAATGCTCTCAAACGGCAGAATTGTTTTGTGGGAACAACTTTTTGTTTTCAATTAATGGTAAAAAGTTTGAGGCCAATGATGATTTTGCCTGGAGAAAATAATAGAAATAAGCAACTTTAACTGTTATTCTTACGTAAGGGTCGGTTTTTAATTTATGCAAATAGGCTTTTTGAGTTTGTTTATAAGTTAGTCAGATATTTTATTTTCGATACTAAACAAAATTTTTAAATGTCATCTATAATTTTAATAAATATGGACCTTGGATAACATTATACTCCTTTTGAACGCGAAGTGATGAAAAAACTTAGACAAGCTGGAAAAACAATGGTTGAAATTGCAAAAACCTTAAACTGTTCGAAAAAAAAAGTATTTGAAAATTTACATTCACGCCTAAATAAGAAACACGATGGAGAAAAAAATAATTTTCTTCGCATTTTGATACCTACACTATTGGTAAGAATATGTGAGGAGAAACCATTTCTTTCTTTGAGAGAACTCAAACATGAATTAATCGGATAAGTGACAGCTAGAATAATAAAAAACAAACTTATAGAAGCAAATCTTTTTAATATAAGTCCACGAAAAGTGCAATTTTTTAACCAAGAAATACATTATACAAAGACTTCCCTTTGCAAACATCCTAAAGCGAAGAATCGGAGATGTTAAAACCAAAAAGAAAAAGAGTTGTGGTCGAAATTTCAAAGGGAATGGTACTCCATACCCGTAGAGACATATTTTTTCCAGGATGAAAGAACACAATAATCACAAGTTTACTTTTTATCATTATTTCCCATTATTATATTTAAAAACAAAATTGTTGCATTTAAACAATAAATTTTTAAAAATCTATCTGTGTAGTTTTAATTTTCCTACTCTTCACAAATATCTTTTTATGTGTTAAAAAGAATGAACACGAAGATTGTTTCCATTATTTTTTCCATCACTGTATTATTTTCTGTAGTCGGAAAAAACATATTTCTTATTTCGAAAATTGTAAATTATATTACCTTCAAAATAATTATTTTTTATTGAGGAGAAGGACATTTTTGAAACTTTTCGAAAAAATACAAAACACACAATATACTTATTTATTGTATCAGCATATATACCTCCAAGCTCCAAGAACGAGGTTTATGAAAAACTAAACAACTGTATTGAAAGTATTTATATCCTTTTGGAACCTGAAGACGAAGTACTGGTTGTTGGTGATTTTAATTTACCCAATCTCAATTGGATTCAAATTGACGATGATAACTGCTACGTTCCAATAAATGCGTCATCTTCAAATGAGCTTTTGTTAACAGATGGTATGTCTTCATGTGGCTTAAGCCAACTCAATGCAACGGTGTGAAGAACCGTTTTGGAAAAACACTCGATCTGGTATTTTTCTCCGAAACCATATTATGCTCGGAAGCAGCTGTGATTTCTTCTGCTGTCAAAATTGTGGACGAAGATCGTCATCATCCTGCATTAGACATTGCACTTAATTTAAACATGGCTTCACCTCATATGCTATCTGATAACAACAAACTAGAATTCAACTTTAGTAGGTGTAATTTTGAAAACCTTTTTAACTTATTATGTACGATCAATTGGGATCACTTATTTTGTAACTTAAATATTGACGATATGTGTAACATTTTTGATTTAACTCTTTTTGACTCTTTTTACAAAACGATTCCATTTAAAAAGAATCGAAATAACTTGAGTGTTCCACCATGGTTTGATTCTCACGTTAAAAACAACTTTTCACTGATTACTCTAACATCCTATATGATGACTACGATTCTACTCGTACATTCGGAAAATTGAATTAAATCTTAAAAATAATCCTGATAGTTTTTGGAAATTCGTTAATCGTAAGAAGAAAACATGTGGGTATCCTAACTTAATGACTGATTCGACATCAAATAGTAATGAGCCGAGAATAATTGCGAACATGTTTGCAAACTACTTCAAAGATGCTTTTGTAGATTATAATACTATTAGTTTTCCTAACACATCTACCACTGTTATAAATTTCCCCCACTTAAATTCTATGAATTTTGTTATAAGTGAGTGAAGATACTGTCCTTAATAGTATCCTACAACTTGACGAATGTTTTAGTCCTGGTCCCAACGGTGTACCATCATCCATTTTAAAGAAATGTGCTGCGTATTTAGCACAACCGTTATGTGTTCTTTTTAACACGTCTTTAAGTAGCCCGCTGTTTCCTTTTATCTAGAAGAGCTCCTTCATGATACCAGTATACACAAAAAAGGTCCTAAAAACGAAATAATGAACTACCGACCTATTGTTAAACTATCTGTGATACCTAAACTATTTGAGTCAATCGTATGTAGTTCAATTATTTGTGATAACCAGCATGGTTTTGTTAAAAATCATTCAACTGTTACTAATCTTTTTAACTTTACGTCCTTTTGTTTAGATGTTTTTGAAAAACGTGAACAAGTAGATTGTATCTTTACTGATTTCAGCAAGGCCTTTGATAAATTGTGTCATAAAACATTACTTTTAAAACTATCACAGCAAGGTTTTAACGACTGTTTCATAAACTGGATCTCCTCATATTTGCAAGATAGACGTTATACTGTTAAATTTAGTAATGAGTGTTCAAGTTCATTTGTTGTGAATTCTGGTATCCCCCAGGGTAGTCACCTTGGTCCTATTCTATTTGTTTTATTTATAAATGACTTGGTTTCGATCATACAAAATTCGTCTGTCCTAATATATGCTGATGACATTAAAATTTAAAAACAAATTAACTCTCAATAAAATAAGTACCTAAACTACACTGTGATAATTTATGTTTGTCTTTTTAATTTATTAGTCTCTTGTTCTTAATGTTAATTTATTAAATAGTTTAAATTTTTTTTTTTTTCGTTTTCATAAGATTTAAATAAGATTTAAAAAACAAAACAATGTAAACTACAACAACAAAAAAACAACATATCATAATAAAACCCCTGAAGAAGTCGTGAGTAGCGACGAAACGTTGGGTAAAAGATGGAATAAAATTTTTTATTTGCATTTAAAATCAATTGACCAAAATAGCCTGCATTACCAAACATAAATCTACAAATTAACTCTACATCTGACTGTCTTCTCTTGCAAGAAGACTTAATAGAGATTAGATAGATTAGTTACATGTTTGATTCTTGTCCTTTAAGTAGAGTATATGTATTTTCTGACTTGGGTGTTGTCTTAGATCCTAAACTAACATTCAATGAACATATTAACTTCATAGTTAAAAAAGCAAATAGAGTTCTGGGTTTTATTAAGATATTTGGCCGTGATTTCCGTGATCCATAATATGTTTTAAAATTACTTTTTGTTTCATTTGTGAGACCAGTCCTGGAGTATGCTTGTACAGTATGGTCACCTTACTACGCCATACACGTCACAGGACTCGAAGCCATTCAAAAAAGGTTTTTGCGTTTTTGTCTACGATCCCTTCCGTGGTTTCATGATTTTCATACATTACAAATTTCATCACCGTCAGTTCTTGGTAGTTTAAACTTTAGTTTTTTAGTTTTAGTCGTTCAAGTATAAGACTCCAGAAACCATTGAATACTAATTTTAGCAGATCAAACTATGGTGTACATAGCCCCTTAAATGCATTTACATGTTTGCAGTTTAAAATTTTGCGTAACTAATATTTATTTTTTGACGTGACAACGTCTTAAATTAGGTTGCGGCTGGGAGTCACTTATGAAAAAGTGTAACGCCCGGTAACGTTACGATGAGTCACCGAACGAGAGAGAGGCCCGCCGAATGCCTTGCGTCTCTCTCCCACTCAACTATGATCGGTCTGCCGCGCGCGCAGCACTAGAGAATTAGGCGCATTGAATCGGCGCATGCTTGTGTCTCTGTCTTTGTCTTTCTCGAACGTTCTTGGCGTTGGAAAAACAAGAAAGCGTCATAATACAAGTTCACACGTGTGGTTAAAGTATCGTCAGCTGTGTCTGTAGTGAAAATGTGGAGTGCTTAGATTCGTCATTTACAACAACTACAACAATAAAGGTAAATAATTGTACACTGATATTTCATTATCGTAAACTATGATTGATTGATTAATTGTTAGATTGACACAAAAGTTGAGAAACTGAGTTTATAGGTTATGTCATACTATTGATAAATGTTGATAGTGTTAAGTAAATTATTAGTTTAAAAATTTTGTGCAATTCTTATTTTCATTCAATTCCTTGTTCCTATTGTGCAATTTAATTATATTCATATCAATAAATATTCTACCGAGAAAAAGACGTTGTCACGTAAAATCTTCGCCCGTAAAACCGACTTTACAGGCAACCATTTTTTTTGATTGGCAACGCGTTTCAGAATGTATTCCATCCTCGGACTACTGGCTGAAAACATTCCACACAACCAGAGACGATAACTCATCATTATGGATTTCAAAATTGTTTTCCGAATCTAATGTCTCAGGAAAAGATAAGAATACTACATTTTTATAAGAACAAAATTGATAGTTTTTTTTTACAAAAAAAAACATAACAAAAATTTGTAAAAAAATTGATTTATGACACAATTTTTTGTTGGCCTCTAGGGTGGCCTTACCCCTCAATTATACCAAAAATACTATCTGCTGAATTGGATTAACCTCTCGAATAGAAACAGCTTAACCATTTATACTATACATTTTGCAGTTCCTTAAATGAAAATATCATATTAATGGGTCTCAATAAGAAATTACCAGCTTAGTAACATAACAGCTTTTTTTTCGAATAGTTATAAAAAATAGACAAAAATATTCCTTTACTTAACGATGCACATTTTTCTATTAACCAAAAAAGTTGAAGCTGAACTAGAAAATTTATGAAATGGACAAAATTTTATTAAAAAAGAACATAATTATTCACCTTTAATCCGCATGTTTCAATCCCATAATTTTTCACTGGCTTTATTCTTTTATTTTCTTATAACATACACCCACACCCAGACTATTCCTGTCTTCCAATTTTATTAACTGTTATTTATGGTTGTTGTTTCGTTTATCTAGCCTACATAATCTTTTAATTTAATATTTCATCCTGACTGTGTAAATATTGATCCAAAATCGTTATCCTCGAGTCATAATAAACATTGTCATCATCATCATAAAAAAAGGTGTCTCTTCGCTTATATCCATTATTGGATCATGATTCATTGCCATGCCATCATTATATCACTCTCTTTGCTACCCACCACACGTCATTTATCATTTAATTTTCTTTTTATCTCCAAAAAAAGAAAAAAAAACAACAGAACAACAGAACACAAAATAAACTTTTTTTAAGCTAAAAAAGTCTTTTGCCTTTCGCATGGTAAATGGTAGTACCATGGCGTCATATCATCTACGATAAAGTCGTCACGGTGTTATGTGAAAAGTGGAGGTGAGGCGCCACACCACGACGACGCCAAGCCGCGCGCCGTCAGCTGGACGTTTCATATAGCTTCCTCCACGCACATTGCACAATAACGTCAATCAATTTATTAGACATTGACAGGAAAACGAGACCTGGCTGCGTGTTTTATATGATCGATTTCATTTTCCTTCCAAACAAAAAATGTCTACCTAAAAACAAAAAAATAATACCCTGTCCCCAGGGTGATACTCTACTTTGTCAAGAAAAACAAAGCCTTCCCCTCCCCGCTCTTACCTCCTTGATGTCCAATAATGTTACTTCCCATGAGATTCATTCTTGATTTATGAATTTCCAAAAAAGTGCGAATGTCCTTTTAATGGCCGGATGTGTCACACACTATACCGAAGTCGCATTTAGACTTATTGAGGACATAGCTGTATCCACTCGGAGGTGTCCCTTACATCACTAACACCCCATTCCCCAAAGAAATGTTGTTTATTTATTTTGTTTTGTGTTCATTGTGAAAAGAAGATGTGATTTTGTAGAGTTACTGGCTAAAATTTGACTGAGGACAGTTTGCCTACTTTAATAAGTTTATTTCAAAAACCTTATATATATATATATAAGATGATTCAACTATATTCTAACATAACTGAATTTTTTAAAATAATTTATAATAATGAAACATTAATAATAATAATAATACACATGTTTAAAAGACGTACATCAGCTCGTTTGTAAGCTAAAGTGGTCTAAAATGCACGTTTTCGTCATAAGAACGAATGTAAGACTTGGGTAATGTCTCTATTTACGCTTATGACATGAAAATAACAAAGGTTATTTCTACTCCACCTGATTCTGTCTTACACCAAATTGACCTTGACTCATTTTAGACTTAGGTTAGGTTAGGTTAGGTTGGAGTGGCTGTCCAGATGTCATCGACTCACTTAGACCGCAAGGGTCCATTGTGATACCACTAATGAGGTTACTCATGGGGGAGTAATGAAAATTAAACAAACCATTTTGTGCTTTTAATAAAGTTAGAGAGACACTTTGTGTCAATCGTTGCCAGTTCACTGGTATTGTCGAAGAAGGGATTGCCAAGAAAGTTATTCCTTCTAATGGAGAGTGCTGCACATGTACATAGAAGGTGTTGGACTGTTTCCTCTTCCTCCTCGTCCATGCAGCTTCTACAAAAGTCATTTGTGTAGACCCCTAGCCTCAGAGCATGTCTTCCTATGAGGCAGTGTCCTGTTATTACTCCAATTGTAGAGCTTATATTTTGTCTGCTCAGGGATATCAAGCCTTTTGACCGATTTAAATCTATGCTTGGCCATATTTGCTTGGTTGCTAGGCATGTGGTACTCTGTGACCATCTAGCATTTGTTGCTTCTAGAGCATATTGTTTGAGAAGATATTTGCATGTAGCAAGTGGTGTTCCTATGTTATGTTTTTGTCTAACATTAGGCAGAAGTGTTCCGTTTTTGGCGAGCTCATCGGCTTTACAATTTCCCGGAATGTCTCTGTGGCCCGGCACCCAAATGAGGTGAATATTAAACTGTTCTGTCATCTCATTCAGAGATGATCGACAATCGTGGACTACTTGTGAGTTTGTGGAGACAGACGCGAGAGATTTAAGAGCAGCCTGGCTGTCCGAGAAGATTCGTATATCCTTGCAAGATATAACGTTTTCTCTGAGCCAGGATAGTGCCTCTTTAATCGCCATTACTTCTGCCTGGAATACACTACATTGATTGGGAAGTCTATATGATAGACTTAGATTCAGTTGTTCCGAATAGATACCACTTCCAACTCCGTAATCGGTCTTTGAACCGTCTGTATAGAAGTGTATCGCATTGTCTTCCAGGGGTCTCTCTTCTTCCCAGGAGGATCTTGAAGGGATGGAGACATGGAAGTTTTTACCGAATACCATTTTAGGGGTGGTATAGTCTAAGCGATCTGGGATAGATCTGAAATTGTCTAGAATGATAGTATGTCCAGTATTGTTACTGTTCCATTGAGAGGTGGCTCTAAGCCTCACACATGAGTTGGCTGCCACCATTTTGGAGAAGATGTCAAGAGGTGTTAGGTTTAAAAGCACATCCAGGGCTGCAGTTGGTGTTGAGCGAAGTGCTCCTGTGATGCACATACCTGCTGACCGCTGGACCTTGATGAACTTATTTAGATTTACCATCTTGTCCAGTGCGGTCCACCATACGACAACTCCATAAGTGAGTATCGGTCCAATTACCGAAGTGTATAGCCAGTGGGTTATTTTTGGGGAGAAGCCCCATTTTGATCCTATGGCCTTTTTACAAGTAAAAAGCGCTACAGTAGCCTTTTTTACTCTTTCATCAATATTTGCCTTCCAATTTAGTTTTTTGTCTAAAATGAGGCCTAAATATTTAGCTTGGTCGGAAAACCTTAATGGTATTCCTTTAATCTTGGGTGGGCTGAGCTGAGGAATTTTGTACCTTCTTGAAAAGAGTACTAGTTCTGTTTTATGTGGATTGACGTCCAGGCCACATTGCTTAGCCCATTTTGTTAGCCTATTCAAGGCATTTTGTAGGAGTTCCGCGAGAACTTGGGAGTGTTTTCCAGATACAGATATTGCAACGTCGTCAGCATAGGCAATCACCCTGAAACCCTCTGCTTCTAATGATGTTAGAAGGTCGTTTACTACCATGTTCCATAAGAGAGGCGAAAGGACCCCTCCTTGGGGGGTACCTTGATGCACCGATCTGGTGGTAGTAAAGCTTCTCATGCTTGAAGTTATTGTCCTGCTTTTGAGCATGAGACTAATAAAATCTATGAGTGGTTTCTTTAATTGCAGCTTTTCCATTGCTGTCGTGATCGCCTGGTAACTGACGTTGTTGAAAGCTCCTTCAATATCTAGGAAAGCTACTAGGTTATATTCTTTGTATTCGAGGGAGTATTCAATACTGCGAACCAGCGAATGAAGTGCTGTTTCTACTGATTTTCCCTTAGAGTAAGCATGTTGAGCTGTGGAAATGAGACATGGTTTTAGGTTATGTCTGATGTAAATTTCAATCAATCTTTCCAAGGTTTTAAGAAGGAAGGATGATAGGCTGATTGGTCGTAGATCTTTAGGGTTAACGTGGGAGGGTTTCCCTGCTTTAGGAATAAAGACTACTTTTGCCATTCTCCAGGCTTTGGGAATATATCTCAGCCTTAAACAGCTTGTCAGAATGATTTCCAATGGTGGAATGATCATGTCTGAGCATTTTTGTAGTTCGGCCGGGATGATTCCGTCTGGTCCTGGAGATTTATATGGATCAAAGCTATCTATGGCCCATTGCAGTTTTTCCCGCGTTATTAGATCAACTAAATCGCTTGTAGAAGCTTGAGACTCTGATGTTAAGTCGTTAAGTAAGTTAGAGCTACCTGGAAAGTGGGTGTCTAATAGCAGATTAAGAGATTCTTCATCTGTGGTAGTCCATGTGCCTGCATCTGTCTTTAAAGCACTGGGTATTGTTGGACTTTTTGAGAGAATTTTTCTGAGTCTTGAGGCTTCTGAAGTATTTTCTATTTTGCCACAGAAGTTTCTCCAAGAAGACCTCTTACTCTTCCTTAATTCTTTTTTATATTGCTTTAGAGCTTGTTTGTATAAGTCCCAGTCAGAAGGAGATCTAGTGTATTTAGATCTATTGAAGAGTTTGCGACAACTCTTTCTGAATGGTTCTAGTTCTTTACGCCACCAATGAGGTTTCTTTTTTCCCTTTGAAATGGTTACAGGGCATGAAATTCTCATTGATTCATTGAAGGCTTCAGTGAGATGATTCACAGAAAGATCTAGTTCATCTTTACTGGAGGAGCTTTTAAGAAGGTTGTAATCAAGTAATTGTGTTAGTACCTCCCTATATCGTTCCCAGTTTGTATTCCGGTGATTGCGAAAACCCGTAGATATGTTTGCCACATCTCTGAGCTCAAACTGAATGTACTTGTGGTCAGAGAAGGAATTTTCTTTTGAGACATGCCAGTTTGAAATCAGATTGTAGATCGAGTCAGAGGTAAGTGTAATATCAAGTACCTCTTTCCTATTCTTGGTTACAAAAGTGGGTTCATTACCAATATTACTTATGAGTAGGTTAGTGCTTAGTAAGTAATCAAATAAGGACTCACCTCTCTCATTTATGTCAGAGCTACCCCATACCGTGTGATGAGCGTTAGCGTCCGATCCAATTAGGAGACCAACTTTTTTCGACTGCGCGACCGCAATTGCCTTCCTCAAGGTGTCACCTGGAATTGGGCTGTCGTGGCCAAGATAGGAGGATATGAGCCAGTAGGTGGCTTTATCCGTTGTTAAGACAGCGGTGGTTGTGTCCTTGTCGCTGTAATTGGGGAGTAAAAATACATTTAAGTCATTTTTTACTAACATACATGACCTTGGTTCACCTTTCTCCGATGCATACAGTAGCTTGTAACCAGGAGTCCTGAGGCCTCTGATGATGGAATTTGAGACCCACGGCTCCTGTATCAAGACGATGTCATCCTTGTTTGTGTGCAGTCGGAGTGTTAGGTTGTTTGTGGCCATGATGGCGTGATGGAGATTAATCTGTACTAATCGCAGCATTGCTACTATTAGTCAGATTAACCTCCACCACTGTTTTATCGGCGTTTTCATCGTCTGAGGAGGAGTGAAGTAGGTCTTCCTCACTCAGAGTGATGCCTAAGGTGGCGTCTTCAGTCTCCATGTCGGAGTTACTGTCGACTGTAGGTTTAGCCTCCACGTCGGATGGCTTATTTGGGGCTGTGGAGGTCGATGGTTCCACTTGTGGTGTTGCATCGACCTCCATTATTGGTGGTAATGAAGCGTTTCCTTCCGCTGAAGGGGCTTCTGTCGGGGGCGTGTTAAGCAAATCTTCGTCTTTTTTGTATATACGGATCACGATTTCATCGAAACCATACCTAATCACGCCTTTGGTCGCGGCCAGTGGATCCAGTGATTCCCTATTGATCAACACGAGAGCTGATCTATAGTGACCCACTGTCTCCTTCTCAACCTTTGGGACTTTCCAGTCGTGCGTAGGCAGGTTTGGATTACTTGTTTTGATCAATTTCATGATCATATCTGGGCAGTTGTGTAGTGCCGGGACCATTATACGTGCTCTTGGCCGGCAAGGAATATTCTCCCTTGCAACAACCTCGAGCTTGGCACCCGGCCAGACTTCTGGCAAGCCATTGACAGCAGCCCTGTATAGATCGAAAGATCTCTGATCACCACAGGCGATGAGTTTGATACGATTTTGGTACCATCCTGCATCGGCTGTGTCTGGGAGAGGTCCCGGATTCTCCTCGATGACAGATAAAAATCTGAAACCGAGGTGAGCCCTGACGTTTGCCCATTGATCATGAGAGATGTTGCCATCCACATGACCCCTGTCAATGACCGCTGCTATGATCTTACCTTTTAGCGCGTCGCTAAAGGAAAGATCCTTATTGAAGGCTGTTGTGCTGTTTGAATGCACCTTCTGCCTTTTTGGTTCGGGCTTGTCGCCCTCGAAAGACCTATTGCGCTTTGATGTTGAGTCGCTGCAGGTCTGTTTGGTGATATTGCTAAGAAAGCCACTAGCCCACTCGAGTTTTCGCGTTTGCTCCGGGGTTCTTTCCGCCGCCGGTATGACACCGACTGCGGCTAGAATCCTCTCAGCATTGCGTTGGTCTCGTTTGGCTAGTGACTTCCTGGACTTCTTGCTGGCCGACCCAGAGCTATGTCCGTGTGACACAGTTGTGGGTCCACCATCAGAATTCGTCGCTACCGATACCAATCGGGGTGTGCCCCCACCTTTTGAGACAATTCCACATGTCGCAGATTTTGTCTCTCCGGATGGGGTGTCCCTTCTTGGGGTCGCTTGCGACGTCCTAGCAGGAGCGGGGAGGGGGTGGGGTGTGGAATTGCCGCCCTTGGGACAGCCGAGCGTCACAGCTGTACCACTGACGGGTACTTCCTTCAAGTATAGGTTTTATATAGGAATTGAATCAGATTTCTTCGATTTGCACTCTGCCATCTTCCTTGGGGTGGTAATCTATTCTTACCACCTTATGAAGATTGTTCAAAACTTGTTAATTTGCAAACCCTCTAAGAACGCCGCGCCGTGAAGACGCTGATATTCTCTTTCTACACCAGCTTTTAGCAGGGACCATAGACTTATCATTTCTTCTAGAAATGATTCCTATTTATAATAATCCAAGGAACGTCAGAGAGGCCCCTCTCTTTCACCTTCCTCATCTTCATACAAATTATGACTTTTTTGAACATATTACAAGAATGCTGCGCTAAGCTAAAAACGTGCATATCACCTTTGACTTCCATGTCAGTCCTTCATCCATTAGAAACAATCTCTACATTAAAAATTAATGTATGGGCTTTTGGCCTAAGAATAATATATACATGGGTTATCCATGTTGGGGTTTAAAAACTAAACGTAAATAAAACACATATAAAATATTTTTTTTCATTATATTTCTTTTTTTTGTATTTTAAAATTTGAACATTGACATTATATGTGAAACACCGCATCATTTAAATGACCACCACTCGAATTGTTGCAAGCATCGATTCTTCTGCGGTAATTTTCTACCACTTTTTGACACATATTGGGCGGTATCTCAGCCATAACTTGACGAATGTTGGTTTTTAAGTGCTCAAGAGTTAAAGGTTTATCTGCATAATCACGGTCTTTCGCATAACCCCACAAACAAATTCCAGCGGTGTCAAATAGCTTGGTCTTGCTGGAAAGTTGATATCGCCACGACGAGAAATTACGCGGCCAGGAAATGTCTCTTCCAATAAATCCATATTCACTCGAGTTGTGTGGCATGTGGCCCATCTTGTTATAACTACATATCCTCCAAGTCGTAATCTTCAATAGCAGGCAAAAAAATAAGGTTATCATATGACCATAACGTTCCGAATCGAAGCTGACAGTCGTTCCATCGTCGTTTTCGAATAAGTAAGGTCCAATCACACCTTCAGACAAAAGGAGGATTCTCAGAACCCCAAAAACTACAATTTTGTTTATTAACATACCGGAGTGAGAAATTTGCTTTGTCGCTGAAGCAAATTTTGTTCGAAAAATCGCCGTCCACTGACTGTTGTTCAAGCACCCATTCGACGTATCTACGACGACGGCGACGTTGTGAATGGTCAGCTGGCTTCAAATGCAAAATACGCCATAATGTGCCGTTAGACAGTCCTAATTCCTGAGAACGACGAGTAATCGACACATTCGGGTCTTCGGCAACATTTTCACTTACAGCAGCGATATTTTCAGTGGTACGAGACGAGAGAAACGATGATGCACATGCCTTACAATATCTGTAATCAATCCAGTCTCTTCAAATTTCTTCACAATTTTGCCAATTGCTTGCGTAGTTGGACGATTTTGTAAACTATAATCTTATCGTAAAGCACGATATGTGGCTGTGGCAGAATCACCATTTTTGTAGTAGGTTTAAACAATTTGTATTTGTTGTGCGATAGTTGAGCGATCCATTTTCGTAAATGTCAGACTTGTGACAGATGTCGAATTTCAGCCCTATACTTTTGAAATGCAAAATGGATAAACAGTTACTATATTCATGATTCATGGCTCTTAAGATAACTATACAAAATATTCTAAAAGTTGTTTTTAAAATAAAACGATATTTTTTCAAACATAGTCAAGCAAAAAAAAAAGAACCAAACACACTGCACGTCAATATTTTCAAAAAATGTATCTTAGTATAAAATAGAGAAGAATTATTTTTAAAACTAGAATAAAATAAATAAAAAAAGAGGCTGGGATGCGACCCACACTGATAACTTACCATCCCGTCTGTCGATTTGTCTTGCTTAAAAGTTTGTCTATATGTATCAATTGTTACCAAATTTGCGTACTATTTTTTGTAGATTTTATTTTTTATGAAATAACGGACTGTTGGATTTTTAATAAAAAAATTACTGAATATCGAAAACAATATTTTCTGTGAAATAAAATAAGTTTGAAGCCAATATTTATAATTTTTGAAAAGCTATTTTAGTCGAAAGTAAATTTTTACAAGTTTTAGTATTGTTTTTTTTTAGGTTTTTATTTTTTGTAAAAAAAACTGTCAATTCGATTTTTCCCAAAATTTTATAGAATGTTGACAACATTACTTTTTAAAAGATAAAAGTAGCTTAAAGTCAAAATCTCAAAGTTTTGAAAAGATATTTGAGTCGAAAATCAATTTTTACCAACTTTTATAATTTTATTTTTTAGGTTTTTATTTTTTTTTAAAAACTGTCAATTCGATTTTTCTCAAAATGTTTCCTAATGTTGAAAACAATATTTCTTATAAGTTTAAAGTGGTAAGAAGTGACTAAAGTAGTTTAAAGAAGTAGTACCCGTAGCGTGATGGTTAGTGCGTTGGACTGTCATGCAAGGGGTCTTGGGTTCAATCCCTGCCTGTGCCACCTAACTTTTTTCACGGGTACTGCCTCTTGCGAGGAATTGACAAATTCTCCAAGAGTAATTCTTGTCATGAAAAGTGCTTTCTCAAATTAGCCGTTCGGATTCGGCATATAAACTGTAGGTCCCTTCCATCTCTGACAACATTACTCGCACACAGGGATGGTTGAGAGTTGTAAGTCACTAGGCCCTGGTTCTTCATGGACTGTTGCGCCACCTAATTTATTTAAAGTAGTTTAAAGCCAATATCTCAAAGTTTTGAAAAGGTATTTGAGTCGAAAATCAATTTTTATCAACTTTTATAATTTTTTTTTTAGGTTTTTATTTTTTTTTATAACTGTCAATTCGATTTTTCTCAAAATGTTTCCTAATGTTGAAAACAATATTTCTTATAAGTTTAAAGTAGTAATAAGCTATTATCTCAAATTTTAGAAAAGATATTTGAGTCAAAATTCAATTTTTACCAATTTTTGTAAAATTTTTTTTTCGGTTTTTAATTTTTTGTAAAAAAACTGTCAATTCGATTTTCCTCAACATTTTTCGGAATGTTGAAAACAATATTTCTTATAAGATAAAGTAAGTTTGAAGCCTTAATCTTAATCTCAAGTTTTTGACAAGATATTTTAGTCGAAAATCAATTTTTACCAACTTTGAGTTATGTTTTTTTTAGGTTTTTATTTTTTATAAAAAAAACTGTCAATTAGATTTTTTTTAATCACGTTACAATATATAATATAAAATTTAATTCAAATCTCTAGCGTCATTGGTTCATGAGATATTTAGGGTTAACCAAAATTCTCACCTTTTTTTTAAACTGCTATGGTAAAAAAACCACCAACGCAATTTTCTTGAGAGCCCTTTCTGCATCTTTCTGCCTTATTATCAGATAATTCTGTATATCAAAATTTATTTGAAGTCGAAAAGTATTTCCAGAAATGTTAAAAAAAACTACTATTGATCCGCTTTACCTTAGGGGTAGTTGTATGTTCTTTTTTAAAAATACATTAGGGAACATATTGAAGATGTAAGAATCAAGATATAACCAAAATTTTAGCTTTTACTGGATTTAATCGAATCAAGGCAATTTTGTATCTAGTTTTTTGTGCTTTTGTGAAAACATAGTCTACTGTTTAAAGTTTTTTGTTCCGATTGAACATAACATTTTTGAAATAAAATTTCTGACATTTGCGATAACTTATCGTTCCCCTTTAAACATATTTTCCTAGGTACGGTATTGTTCTATGATAAGCTGACGAAAAAAGAAAAATTTTATTTTTGTTTGCTCCCTTCTCACTTAAGAAAACGAAAACAACATTATCAATTTAAGATAAATAAAACATACAAAAATGATTACCTATAATAAAACGTTTTGCAACCATATTCCTTACCATCATCGGTACCTCCAAAGGTTGGTTGGGTCTGGGAAAGCCATGAAAATAATTACTTCACACAAATTTCCATCACTAAATCATTCAAAAAAATTCATACCATTTCTCCTCATTTGATTTCTACCTGACGCGACCGAAGGGGGGGGCTGATAAATGGTTCACCTGTGATACACACCAGAGTAAGGTAGGTGATGTTTGTACATACATAAATAAGAAAATCAATTCCCTGAATGAGCTTGAAAATAGCAGAGTGTAGGGCCAACTCAGACTGGAAAAAAAATTATAAAATAAAACAAAATGTGTATTTAAATATCATTTTGCCTTTCGCACCCAAAGTATGGTTGACATTTAATAGAAACAGACTCAGGATCAGGACAAGGAAACAAAAATGTAAATAAATAAATAATTTCAAGCACACTTTGGGAGTCAACAAAAAAAAAAATGAAATCAAAATTTGATGATATACAATTTAGCCTAACCTCTAACGTTCGTCGTTTAAGACCGATGGGGAGGCAGGTGAGGTCGATTTGCAGTGGCGGATAAAATAAGGGGTTTTTTGAGAGAGAAAACCGCCATATATTCAACCATCTACCTAACTGACAATCATAACTGACAGTTTTGACCGGATGTAGGTCTTAAACGATATATTTTGTCATTCCTTTGTTTAGTTGTTTGATAATTTTCACAAAATATTTGTGAAAGTAAAACTGTCATCAGTCAAAACTGACAGTTAAAATAGGTGAACATTTTATAAGAAAAAATCACATTCAAAATATACGACAACTGACTTTTCAATAAGTTTTATTTATTTGTTACTTTCTTATAAGATTCAAGCCTCGTCCACAAAAATACAGCAGGCCATTTAATTTAGTTGTTTAATTTTTCTTTTTTTTTTCAAGATTATTCCCCAAGCCTTCTATACCCATGGCTGCTATATACTTGAGGGTGTAAATTGAGAACATTTTTTCTACCAAGTTCTCTGGAATGGTAATATTTCATTTTTTATTTTTCATCACAAATTTATGCAGGACGATTTAAAAAAGGACACAAAACATTTTTTCAGAATAAAAAAAAAAAATATTTAAAAAATATGAGACTGGTGGAAAACTGGAGCAACCACACCCTCTTTCCATAAGAACCCTTGAATTGTTGTCATCACTGGGAGTTGAAGGAGGAAGCATATAGAATGAAGAAAAAAAACTTAACGTAAACCAAGAATTTAAATATATTTGCGTAAATTTGTTATTAAATTGAGAGGTTTCTTTTTTTTCTTTGCTTTGCGTATCTTCTAGAAGGAATTCTGTTATAATTCTCATAGGATCTCTAGGGAAGGGAGGCCTGTGTGTTGGTCCTATCTGTTAATGGTTTCAGGTCTAAGAGGAATTTAATGGGCATATTTTACTTAACACACAAAAAAACGAAAAAGATTTTGACAGAAAGAGGAGTGTTTTGAATAAAAAAAAAAAAAAAAAAAAACTTCTCAAGAATATTGTTAACGGAACAAAATGAATAATAAGTGGCCATTAATTATAGGATGCCGGAAACTAAGTGGGAGTTGGCATTTATTATTGACAAGGCTTTAAAATAAGTTCCTATACAAAAGGGTATGGGTTTATTATGGTTGTGCTTGTGTTAATGGATAAATATTAATTCAAATTGGCAAAAATCGATTTGAACATTAAGTGTGTCGTCCTTAAAGAAGGAAATGTATACATATATTTAAATTTTTTTGGCAATGATTTGAATCGTCAATAAATCAAGATGTTAAAATTACATTTATTACGCACGCGACAATTGGAGAAAAATTAATAACAAACAATTTACATAATAAGAGCGTCAAAGTGACATTCAACACAACATTCACATGGTGGCACGATAAGTGACAGACTGTAAATGACCTTAAGTCATATTAAAGTCGTTTATAGTCACGTCAATATTTTGACAAAAAATGAGGCAAAAAATACATTGCAAACGGCTATTGTTATTAACACGCCAAAGGATATGCCAAGAGAAGAAGAAAATGATTGGTAAATTGCATACAAAGATTGCATAAAAGGTCATTCATTTTGTGATTTCAAGTTGATACGCTGGCATTTGGCACTTTACAAACTAAAATATCAAAATATTAGTTAAACATTTTTCATTTACGATAATGAATTGCTTAGCTATCGAACAACTTGTTAAAAATATGTAATTAAAACTTGCTACAAAAGCAATCGGGAAAATTATTGATGTCGTGAGGCCTGTGAGTCAACATAATGCACACTCAGTTGCAAATATTGCTAGCACCGCGCCCGCCGCCACGCGCCGGCCGTTCGCATTAATTGAAGGTATTGTATACAGAAGTTATGGATTTCTTACAAATCTTCTGAAATGTATTAAAAAATGGCTCAAAAAAAAGTCCATGGAAATGCATGCTGTACAAATTCTAATTTTAATGACATTGCTTTGTGTTCTTATTACTTACTCCCTTTTATGCCAGGTGTTTTATTAAGCCTTACCCACGAAACCAAAAAACTAATGACGCTATATTATATTTTTGCATAGCATATAAAATAAAGTCATGCAATACTTCATTCTTTTGAAGGAGCCTATCGCTGATCTTTGAACACTCGAACATATTTTTAAAAACTCAAAATTAAAAACAAAAAATTGCCTTCACCTAGAAAAAAAATCCAATAGTTTTGAAACTTGGCACACTTACTAAGGGATGTCTGGTGATGACTCGAACATATTTTTAAAAACTCAAAATTAGTCTAGTCAATGAACGAAAAAAATTGCCTTCACCTCAAAAAAAATCCAACAGTTTTGAAACTTGGCACACTTACTAAGGGATGTCTGGTGATGATGAAAAGTCCCCAAGAATCCGACGTGAGCTCTAGCGGCAGTTAAGAGAAACATGGAGTTTGTTTCAGTTTTTCACGTTTATCTCGAAAACTATTTGTCGTATCAAAAAATGTTGTTACACAAAATTAAAGCTCATTAAATTTAATAAAAAAAAGCTATATCGAATTTTTTCGTATCTCTTATAGTTTATAAAATAACTATTAAAAAATAATCTTCTACAAAATTAAAGCTTATTAAATTTCTGAAAGAAAAAATAGTATTAGGTTATAAATAACTCCATCCACATTGAAGGAAAACAAGTATTTTTTCATGCTTATCTTGGAAACGGTACGAGAGTACCATTAGGTTTAGTTTTCAAAAATAAAGCAACATAATTTCCTACAAGAACTAAGTTTATAATCTTTCTTCATCGGACTGCTTACTTATACTTATTCTTTGGAATATCATCAAAAGATCTTTTACCACAGTTTCACCTCGAATCGACACAGGGAGTGCTCGATTTGTTTGCGACAGTTTTACTTCTGAAACTCGTTGGCCCACTATATGGCTCATTGCCTGCATGCCTAGAGAATAGGCATTGTAGCAAGTTACTTTATCATCTCCAACGATGCCACTCGCTATTGACATGATTTCATTTGTAACTGGAAATGGAGGATGACTTTGAAACCAATTCGACAGCTTTGCAATGTCTGTATTATCTCTAATTTTACGCGCCTCCCCAAAATCTTAATGTTGCTCACTAGTAGAAAAAAGGACGCCAGTGAATTCTTCGAGTGATGAGAAAATTTCATGACTAGCAGTCAGCACCAGAACCCATTTGCTAAGTACACTATCAGTGAATCCAAGCCTTCGTGTCAAGCCACCCATACTCTTCATTCCACGCATTAGAGTTTGTTCAATTGTCTGGTCCGACCACAGCCCTGTCCAAAATCGGTCAGTTCTTCTCATAGTAAAGTAACCCTCTTGTACAAAGTGTTTAAATTTATCTGGGCTCACCAAAGAAGGCAGTTTTATCATGTCCTGCAAATACAGGTGACATGATTTGGCGTACGAGAAGTGTCTGGCGGCATGGAAATATGGAAACATATTCTTCACACAGTTAATATGGGCATTCTAATCGCCAGACCGCTCAGCGTGAATAAAATCTTTAAGCAATGTAATCATATTAAACATCTGAATCCATAAGGCTGCACTGTTGGTCCATTAGATTTCAGTTTGTTAAAATTTGTGTGTAGTTTCTCACTAAGATGGATGAAATGAGGGTTTTGTTTTAGTGCACATAACGAAGGACACTCATCAAGAAAATTTGTCGTGAGATTTTGGATTTCCTCTAATTCATGTTGGCTTATGTCGACTTGTTCCATTTTTATATTAGTTGAAGATGTCTGTATTAGTATTAGAGCACGAACTGCTCTAGACAAAGCTTTTATTTGCAGCATCTTTTCAACAGAAACCGGGGCGTTTATAATACTCATTAACTCTTGCAGGCCACTTCCACTCATCAGAAAACCTATTAAACCAATATAGGGCATTAACAGGTGAAATCCACCCAATCTGACTACGTATTTTGATAGACGGGACTCAGATGAAGCTGCGGCATTGATTTCTATATTTTTATATAAAGAGGCAGGTCAAATGTTACCACCAGGCATTTTTGGTCAAATTTGTCACACAAACTGCCAGCATAATGCAATGCAGTGTAAAGTGTATTATAGTCGGACGGTGGAGAGTTTATGAGCGGAAGAGGAATGATTTTAGTTTCGTGTGGAAAAAACACATGTTTTCCTTAAATGCCGGTAGAGTTATTTTACAAACTAAAACAAGTACAAAAAAATTAATATCATATTATAAAAAATTTAATAAGCTTTAATTTTGAAGAAAATTGTTTTTTGATACGATAAAGAATTTTTAAGATAAACCCAAAAAACCGAAAAAACCGTATGTTTCTCTTCACTGCCGCTAGAGTTATTTTATAAACTATAAGAGATACGAAAAAATTCAATAAAGCTTTTTTTTATAGAATTTAATGAGCTTTAATTTTGTGTAACAACATTTTTTGATACGACAAATAGTTTTCGAAACTGAAACTGAAACAAACTCCATGTTTCTCTTAACTGCCGCTAGAGCTCACGTTGGATTCTTGGGGACTTTTTTTTGGGTCATCACCAGACATCCCTTAGTAGGTGTGTCAAGTTTCAAAACTGTTGGATTTTTTGAGGTGAAAACCTTTATTAACTGGACTAAATATATTTTCTTTCCCATCTGAAAAATCCAACAAAGTCACGAATAGTAGCAAAATCCGATACTTTAATTTTTTTAATAACTTTATTATTGCTCATTGATTTTAAATAATACATTTTAATTTTAGCTTTTCATCAACTTATTTTATACCTGACATACCCGTCTATAAATTGTGGCTACAGTATAAATTCCGCACGAAGTTTTCAGGGGCTTTTTTAATTTTTTAATAGCATACTTAAACTTCTAAATAATGACTGGGACTTAAGTCACTTGGGTACACTTGACCAGTTTTTAAAAAGGGAAGGTAAACGTTGAAAAAAAAAACGTTTAGGCAATATTGCTTTAAACAAAAGTCTTGTTTTTGTTTTTTAATAAAATTAATTAATACAACTACATTTTATATGAAAATCAAAATAGTCAATAAGTTTATTGCATATTTTAACATGTACACGCTAATATAGAAGCATATTTTAACGTACTTAAGAAGTCTAATGTAAGTTACCTTACAAAACTAACCAAAACTTTAAATTTAGTTCAGGCCGTTTAGATACTTAAACTCTTGTTAATTTTATACAAGTTTTCCTTTGAGTATATAAAGCCACCTAGAGTATATCATAACAATTGTTTAGTGGAAAAAAAAGTCTGCAGTTGTAATTTGTATTTTATTGAGACTAGAGTTTAGTTTTTAACTTTTGAAAATCGATTTGATTGTGGTCTAAAAAAATAGTGCTGCTTGTATTTTTGCTTGTTTTTCAAGTATACGCCCAAAATTACAGTTTTATAGAACTGATCAAAAGAGTACACAAAGAAAGAGATACGGCAACTTGTCACTTTATTAATTTTGATAAAGATTTTTTGGCTGTATTCTTTCGGTCTAATCCACCAATTCCAGTCTCAATTTGGAATGATGCTAGCATTCATTCATTTGAATTCAGCAACGTCATCCTCGTTGTACAAGCTCTTGAAGATGAAACCGTTCACCATGATACCCTTTTGAATATACTTATTGAAAACCTTGAACTAAGAAGAGATGTCATAGTTTTAGCAGATAGTCTTATAAAACTGGAGGAGTATTTCTCATATTTGTCGGAAAAAAAGTTCACACGTATCGTTGGATTAGCAACTGATGATGACAGAATTTTGTATGGATATTTTCCCTACGCAGACAATATAGTCCAACAAATTTCTCCCCAAGGACCACTTCCTCAGCCCTTAAGCGACCTAAACGGTTTCAGTTTTCGTACAACAATCATGAACGACTTTCCAAAGATGTTTTCTTTCAAGGACAAACAAAGACGGCTACACATAACTGGATCAAGTGCTAACATATTCATCAGTTTTCTTCGCAGGCACAATGCAACTTATCAACAAATTTCGAACTCAAGACGAAATTTCTCGATTACAATGACCGATGTCGTGAAAGCAACAGTTGCAAATGAAATTGACATCAGCATGCTTATTCGCCACAACCATCCTGTGGTTGGAGTTATTCGATCGAAAGTTGTCACTTGTGTTATGATGGTTCCAGTAAATGGCTTTGTCGATTCGCAGGAGTACTTTATTTGCCCCTTTAAATCTTGGGTATGGATTTTTATAGTGCTATTTGTTTTCTATGTTACAGTATGAAAGGTCTCATTGAACAAATTCCTCCAGAAGAGCCCTGATTACTGGCAAAGCTTTAGTCAGACATTTACAGCATTGTTGTTGATATCTCCAGAAAGATGCATCACAGACAAACTCCGTTTACATTCGCAGGTTTTTTTCTTCACCTTCCTGATTAGCAACATCTACGTAATCTACTTTACGTCCTTTATGACAGTTTTCATTCAAATCAAGCAGTTCGACACTATGCAGGATTTAATTGACAACAATGTCAAAATATTGACCACAGATTTTGATAAGAATCATTTCAGCGAAGTAGAAGCATATTCGAAAAGTTTTTTGGACCTAATGGTTCCAGTGGATCGAAAATTGTATGGTCAAGCGGTGCTGTCATTGACAAACGCAAGCTTTGCTTATGTACATATATTATTGGGAAAGATAAACGGGATTTTTTGATGAACATACAGGCGCCTTGGATGATTAAACCTGTCCTCCGGACAGCTAGAGAGACATTGAATTTCTACTTCATTAGTTATTTCTTGCCTTCGCATCACCGTTTAAGGATATTTTGGATGAATTTATTATAAATTGTCTAAAGACAGGTTTGGCTTATGAATGGGATGCTGATCTTGTGCTTGAATTACTAAGACACGGTTTCAAAGCGAAAATATATCATAGGCCTGAGTACAGCCCGGTAAACGTTTCTTTGAATTTAAGGCATTTTAAATTTGCTTGGATGTTCTATGTCATTGGGTTGATAGTAGCCGGGCTGGTGTTTTTTGGCGAACTTTATATTATTAAATTTGTTTCCGTTGAAATTTAAAATATTGATGCACGCTATTGAAAAATGTTTACAAAAATGAATGATTACTTTTTATAAAACTAATTGTACAGCAAACAAATAAACCATAACTTATTATATTTAAATTTAAACATTTTATTAATTTTTTCGAGGATCATTTTCTGAGTTGACATCAACAAAAAGAGTAAAAAATAACCTATACCTAATGTTGATACCCATGAAATAGCTTTAAGCATCACGTAAATTCCAGATGATTTAAAAAAAAAATTATTCTGCAAAGTAAACTCAACCAAATCTTAGGAATTCTTTAAAGAAATCAGCCTATATCTATGTAATCGAATTTTGTCGATAATCTTCGTGTTTAGGTTTTGTGTATTGAAAAAGCCAATTTTCCTTAAAGCTTTGACTTAAAAGTTTTTCAGAATTTAAAAGTAAAATCTCTTTCCTAATTTGCCAAACACCACTTTTTAAAAATCTATGAACTTTTGAACGACAGTAATGAGTGAAAATGTAAAAAGAATTTGTCAACAATATTTTTTTGACTTGAGAATGAAAAATGGCAGTGATTCTTAGCTTTGTGATGAACAATTGAGTTTTCTTAAAACAAAAAAAAATACCTAAAAGTGTTCCAAGAACAAATTTAAATAAAAAAGAGGCTGGGATTTGTTTTGCCTAAAAGGTTTGTAGGTTTCGTGTTCTATCAAAAAAATTTTAAATTAACAACAATATTTTATGATGAAATAGTTTGATTTCAAAATTTATATTTGTTAACCAGATTTTTAGTCGAAAAACAATTTTTACCAATTTTAGTACCATTTCTTAAAAGTTTTTTTCTCTTATATAAACAATTACAAATTGGACGAATGAAATTAATTTGAAGTTAATGTCTTTTATTATTTACGAAATATCGAGAAATTAACATCAATTTTTACCAAATTTTACTACTTTTTGTAGATTTTATTTTTTATGAAAAAACAGACTGTTGGAATTTTATAAAAAAAAAAATTACAAAAATTGAAAAAAATTAAAACAATATTTTCTGTAAGATAAAAATAGTTTGAAACCAATATTTTTTTAAATTTTGAAAAGATATTTGAGTCGAAAGTAAATTTTTACCAAGTTTAAGTATTGCTTTTTTTTAGGATTTTATTTTTTGTAAAGAAAAACTGTTTAAATTTTACCGAATGTTGAAAAAAATATTTCTTATAAAATAAAATTAGTTTGATGCCACAATCTCAAATTTTTGAAGAGATATTTAGTCGAAAATTACTAAAGCCTCAATTTTTACCAACTTTTAGTAATGTTTTGTTAAGGTTCTTATTTTTTGTAAAAAAAACCACTATCAATTTAATTTTTCTCAAAAATTAACTGAATGTTGAGAACAATATTTTTTAAAAGATAAAATTAGTTTAAAGCCAATATTTTAAAGTTTTGAAAAGATATTTGAGTCGAAAATCAATTTTTACCAACTTAGAGTAATGTTTTTTTTTAGGTTTTTATTTTTTTATAAAAAAACACTGTCAATTGGATTTCTCTTAAAACTTTACCAAATGTTAAAAATGTTATTTTTCATTACACAAAATTATTTTGGAGATAAAATAGTTTTTTGTTCGTGAAATTTTCGAGGTGACAAATATTTTTTTTCAGTTTTTTTTTTTTGATTAATGAAAAACCGTTGATTAAAGTTTTTTTTTCAAAAACATGTTTGTTTGGTATCACGTTATATAATCTGGGGAGAGTACGATAACTTTGGCGACAAAGTTTAATGACGGATTTGTATAGAACAGCTAAAAACAAGCATTTTTTACTATGGGAAGGGGGGTCTATCTCCCCCCGTTTAGGCGGTAGGGGCAATTTAAAAAAATATGTACATTAAATGGAAAAAAAATAATTAAAAAATAACGGTAATATCTACAATTAAGTATTATACCTTTTTTTAAAGCCAACATTTTTGTCTATTAGCTTGTTTTTAAATCAAGTCAAAACTATGCATAGTTTTTGAAAAAAATTGTTTTAAACTAAAAATTTATGCAAAAAAAATTTAAAAAAAAGGTTTAAAGTGTAGTTTTTTTTTAGAATTCATTGCTCTTATTTGTTTTTGATTAAAAACAGAAAACTAGATGACTTTATGTCTTCTAGTTCTTGAGCAAATTGAAAATTACCAAAATAAATATTTTAATTAAATTACTTTTTCCTTGCTTAAGTATTAACGTATTTTTATTTTGATAGTAATAATCGAATATGGATTAAGATACACCTAGGGTAAATTAATTTTTCTTAAATCCAGCTTATTTAAATGCAAAAGAAACTTTGCATGCACCCCATCTTGCACCCACCGAACCGTGCCCCCTCCCCCCCTTGCACGCACTCCAACTTGCACCCACCCCAAATCCTATAGTGTTCCCAAGCAGGGGGGTTGCAGGGGGCAGCATGCCCCCCCTTACAGATCCCACTGTTGCATACACCCAAATTCGCACACACATTACTGTTGCATACACCCAAACTCGCACCTACCATTGTTACTATCAAAATAAGACCACTCAAGCAAAAAAAAAAGAATTAAATTAAAATAGTAGTTGTGGTTATTTTAATTTTCTTAAAAACTAAAAGACATAAAATCATCTAGTTTTCAGTTTTTGATCAAAAACAAATAAGAGCAATAAATTCTGAAATAAAAACAATGGTAGATAATCTTGAAGTATTGAAAAATTACACTTTAAACCTTTTTTTTTAACTTTTTTTACTCAAATTTTGAGTTTAAAATTAAATTTTTCAAAAACTACGCACAGTTTTGACTTGAATTAAAAACTGTCTAATAAAACAGAATGTTGGCTTTAAAAAAATGTATAAAACTTTATCACCGTTATTTTTTATTTATTTTTTTCCATTTTAAATAATATTTTTTTTAAATTGCCCCTACCGCTTGAACGGGGGGAGATAGACCCCCCTCCCATAGTAAAAAATGCTTGGATTAAGCCCCTCTACCAAAAACCGTTATTATTTCTTGGCGCCAAAGTTATCGTACTCGTGCCTATAATCTAATATTTAATTGAAGTCTCTTGCATTATATTGATTGGTTCGTGAGATATTTTGGGTGAACCAAAATGTTGACCCTTTTTTTTAATTGCTATGGTAAAAAACCACACACTCAATTTTGTTCAGAGTCCTTTCTTTCATAAAACAAAATGTATTTGAATTCAATATATCTACTGGTTCTTGAGCTATGGACGACGAAACAACTCCGCGACGTACGGGCGTACGAAGGTACGTACACTACACAGGCACGCACAGACATCTCTCTAAAAATCTTTTATTTCGACTTTAGGGACCTTGAAACGTCGAGAAATGTCAACATTTTCGATTCGACAAATCGGATCGATTACAATAACTTCCTATGGAAAATTAAATATAAGAAGACCTGTCGACACTATTTTATATTGTTGATGAATATTCTTTTTTCTTTATTTTTGAGATTTCGAAAAATTTGACATATAAGGTTTGCAAACGAAAAATCTTAAAAAAAAAATAACTTAATGACTTCTAATAAAGCCTTAATCTGACTTAAGTTAATTTAAATTTATTGCCATCATTGTACTACTGTGGGAGTATAGCAATTTATTTATTAATTAATTACGTCCCAAGTTGCGCGGAATATTTTCATATTTCGAAATAGAAACCCTCTTTGTTGGCTATCGCCAATAAATCATATATTTAGACTTACTATATACCCTCGTCACAATGTTTCCCACATAATTCAATGACTTTTGTATGACTGCAATCATAATCGAATAATTATTTAACATTATTTTAACTTCATACATCATGCACGGTTTAATGGAGTACGAATTACTTGAAATAAACTCCGTATAAATTCTACATTATTCAACACCCTCTTTTTATTCCATAATATTTTAATTTTCCAAGAAGGTTTCAGTTATAGAAGAGAAGACCCTTAAAAAAATGCATAAATTGAGTCCTCAAAAACTGCATCACTCAACCATGCTATGTTTTCCTGGGCTGTGAGGAAAAGTGTCACATTTATGATTTCTATTATCTTTCAATCTTTTCCTTTCAAATGTACACGAGCTACGAGCATACTCACTCACTTTGTCGACTTGTCTAGAGGTTTTTTTTTTTTTTTTTGTGTTTCCCTTTGAGAAACAAGAACTATTATCCTGTCATAATCAGAAATATTCCAGAATTTCATTTCATTTATATTCCCTTCAAAATATAGGAATTGAAAAACAAAAAAAAAAACTAAAACTCAAACACAATTCAGAGCAAATATGTATTCATAGTTAAGACTCAAAAGACAGACAGCTAGGAATGTCATGGGAGGACGTTTCTGATGTTTCCCTGATGGTTTGGCTGGATGATGGTGATGCAAGGACTCATGATAAATGAGGCCACGTGCCTTATCATCGCTTAGAAACAAGGAAACCAATTTGTACAATGATGGTAGGTATAGGTAGGTATGTAGCTTCTTCCACGCGTCTCTATTGCCGCCGCCACTGCCACCAAAGACTTCGTCGTCGTCGTCATCGCCAAATGTGTGGGAAGTGAGAGCATGTTTGTTATTTCTTCTATGACAACGACATCAGCAGCGCTCCTTTGGGATGAATCAATCTGGAATGGGGTCTCTAACAAAAAATTATTTTAATATTCATTCACATTCATTTTTATTGAAATCGAAAGTTAAAAAATAAGTGAAATTGAAATTCAAAAAATGGGTATTTTCGAAGGCAGGAGTGCGCTAGTCATTGGCATGTCAGTCATGTCACCCTAAGCTTATCACTCATCAATGTGGGCGTTCTTCTTTTCAGTAATTTTTTTCTATATTTATATTGTATATACTTTTGAACCCCATGGATTTTTTGAAAAAAAAAAAAAATTATGGAAAATATTAATTCACAATGAATATTTTGTCGCGCTTTTGTACTATCTCCATTGAACATCAACAAATTAATTAAAAGGGATTCTCGTTCTCTTTGCATATAGCATAGTACTTCCCCTTATAGCCTCCTGACCTATTTTTATACGTATAATAATAATTTCTCGCTATACTGTTTCTATTTCATATATTCATTTGTTCGTTTGGGTAAATTTGTGCTGGCGGGCGTAAAATCGCAACGGATAATGGAAATCGAATTTCAAGAGAAGTTAAAATGAAGTGTGACCAAAGGCAAAGGGAATACAGTAAGTATACCCTACATTGAGAAGACCCACAGAGGCTGTGTATTATTTTTAAATAACCATATGGTTTTTAAAAGTATGTCATACAAGAAAGGTTAAGCGAACTAAAAATCGGTATTAAGCTTTAGGTTTTAGACATCGAAATATGTAAATGATATTGGAACATTTCTTAAGCCAAAATGTACTACGAAGAAAATTAATCACTTGTCGTTTTTACTAACCTAACCTAAAAAGTTCAAAATTACAAATACTCAAATTGCATCTTACAGCTTCAGATTAAAGTAAATTTTCTGAACTCCAGGCCAAGTTGTTTTTTTTTTTTTTTTTTTTTTTTTTAAAATTTAGGTTCTTGAGCTTTTAATATTACCTAGAAACTACAAAAAAGATAGATAGTAAAGTGCACGACTTGGTCACCTGAACTTGCTTATGTAACCAAAGACTCTGTTCACAAATAACAAACAGACTCTTTTTGTCTTCAAAAATTAAAATTTGATTAATTATCAGAAAATCTTGATTTTTTTTTTTCGAAAATCGTAAGAGAGTTTTTTTTATAATTAATTTTTAATGTATATAATCTTTCAATTTTAGTTTAAAAATATTTATAGTGTGTAGTTATTTAGGGCTTTTTTACATTTTTCATTTGATTTTGAAAATAAAAAATTATTATTTTGGAAAAATCAAAAAAAAAAAAAAAAATTGATAGATATTTTTGATATTTGTGCACAAAAAATTATTGAAATCGGTTCATTAGTTATCGAAAAAAATTTAAAAGCAAAAAACTATTCTATGGGGGTACCCTTCTGGAGCCATACAAACATTTATTTATTTATAAGAAAAAATAAAGAGGAAATTAAAAAAAAATCTATCGGCTCGTTTCTGAGAAAATTAAAATTTTCAGTTTTCAACCAAAAAATGTGTAATAAGAAAAAATGCCTAATACGAATTTGCTCAAAACCTTAATTTGTACAAGTTTGAATTCAATAGACCCAATGGTTTTGGCTATAGAAGCGAGGACAGACAGACAGACAGACGGAATCGCAGGACCCACTTTTTTGAATTCTCTTACATGTCATGTTTGATTAAAACCTCGAGTTAAAATTTTTGTACGAATGCAATATGACAGCTGTCAAAAGGTCCAAATCCGAAAAAAATTATTGTCAGATTGAAAACCGCAAATCTAAGAAAACATCCGTTACCAAATAACTATTTAACTTAGCCTTTTAATTGAACTGATGAATAAATAGACTGTGTTCACTTGTAAAGGACCTAAGTTGTAAGTTGTCATAGGTCGTTCCGTATAAAAAGCACGTCTTAAAAGTTTTTAAACAAACAAAATTTGAAGATGGCTACATTTTCCTTTGAGTTCAATTCAAAAATTTGTTTAAAAAAAGGTTATCACAATCAAGAAATCCATTCTATATTGTTTAATAATACAATACACTTCGTGTCACACAGATAGGGACAAGCTTTTTTTGTTTTTCATTTGCTGATATTTCTTAAACCCTTAGGTTTTTTTTTAAACTTAAATGAAATGTATGAGGTATGTATAAAGTTATATTGGAACCAAAAATGTTTGAATTAAGTTGATAAATATAAGTTTTATGAGGGTTGTTCCAAAGAAGGTCATAACAAGTACTTGTTTTTTTTTTTTTTTGTGTCACATGGATAGGGACAAGATCTAAATTTACCTCTTAGCGTGTTTTAAATCAGATAAAAGAATAATCTGATTGTTTGGGAGCTTAGTACGAATATAAATTTAACAGAATCAAGAAGTATGGGTAGAGGGATATAGGCCAAATTCGATCTTACCGGTATCTCGGCAAAACCATCCGTTTTATAGCCTGCAAAATTAGAAGTACATAGTTCAAATGTTGTAAACAACTACATCAAGGTATGGAAAAAACCACAAATGAAGAGTCAAGAATACCACATTATTTAAAAAAAAAAGCGGGCGATAGTGAGAGCTGCTTCAAATTCAAGGCTTTAAATTAGTAAATTCAAAGCAGAAGTTGGGGTAAATGCTGGTAGATCGACAGTTGGTAAGTTTTACTGATGGCAGGCCATATACGACACCAAAAAATCAAGAAAAACCACCATAGAAGGCTGCACGCAAGAGCCAACGCCTTAATTTTCCAACAAATCACGGTAGGTGGAGTCGAGCTTGGCATACCGTACGTCGTCTTTTCCGATGAAAAAAAAAATAATTTGGACGGAAATGATTTTAAGAAAAGAATAAATCTATCTTGAAAAACGGCACAGCAAAGGAGGTAGTGTAATGGAATGTGAAGCAATCACCTATTACGGGACAGTCCAACGCACTATCCATCACGCTACGGGTACTACAAGGGTTTAAGAAATATCGTCAAATAAAATACGAAAAAAGGGCACGAGTACGATAACTTTGGCGCCAAGATATAATAACGGTTTTTGGTAGAGGGTCTTAATACAAGCATTTTTTACTATGGGAGGGGGGGGGGGTCTATCTCCCCTCGTTTAGGCGGGAGGAGCAATTTAAAAAAGTTATTATTTAAAATGGAAAAAAATAATTAAAAAATAACGGTGATACTTACAATTAAGTTGTATACATTTTTTTAAAGCCAAAATTCTGTTCTATTAGCCAGTTTTTAAATCAAGTCAAAACTATGCGTAGTTTTTTAAAAATTTAATTTTAAACTCAAAATTTGAGTAAAAAAAGTTAAAAAAAGGTTTAAAGTGTAACTTTTTCAATACTTCAAGATTATCTACCATTGTTTTTATTTCAGAATTTATTGCTCTTATTTGTTTTTGATCAAAAACTGAAAACTAGATGATTTTATGTCTTTTAGTTTTTGAGAAAATTAAAAATAACCACAACTACTATTTTAATTTAATTATTTTTTTTGCACAAATTTTGACTTTAAAACAATTTTTTTCAAAAACTATGCATATTTTTGACTTGATTTAAAAACAAGCTAATAGACAAAAGTGTTGGCTTTAAAAAAAGGTATAATATTTAATTATAAGTATTACCGTTATTTTTTAATTATTTTTTTCCATTTAATGTACATATTTTTTTAAACTGCCCCTACCGCCTAAACGGGGGGAGATAGACCCTCCCTCCCATAGTAAAAAATGCTTGTTTTTAACTGTTCTATACAAATCCGTCATTAAACTTTGTCGCCAAAGTTATCGTACTCTCCCCGAAAAAAGCTTGCCCCTATCCATGTGACACGAAGTGTATGCAAGACAAAATGACGATGATATGGACAAAGAAACTAAGACTGCCGTTTCCTTTCTTTGTTCTGTATCACAATCGACCGCAGCAAACAAATTAATTATTTAAAAAAAAAAAAAAAAAACATTTCAACATACGCCCAGTACACCACCATAAAATAACCTCAATAATATTAGTAACTTCAATTTTCAATAATTTATTTGTGCACATTGTTTTATGACTAATTTGAAAAACACTTTTAAAGAACAAAGGGACTTTTAAAACATTGTTAAATTTCTTGAAAAATATGTATGTAAATAAGAGAAAAAGTAAAAAAAATGAACTCGATTGAATTTGAGTGAAAGTAAAAAAGAATTTTTTCGATTCACTTTTCTACAGAACCATATTCGTTCTGTGACATCTTTTCTTGTCAACCCCACTGTGTGTATATTTAAAAGTGAGAAAAAAGGAAAACAAAGTCGTTATTGCTTTGGCAAAATAGATGATGTCGCGACTGAACGATTTTTCATTTTATTTTTCGGTTGATTTTTCCCATCTCACACCGAGTATTTTCCTTCTTTTTTTTTTCTTGTCTACATTTTCGTGTTTTTTTTTTTAGATTTTTCGCCAAAACACTAAAGAAACAAAATTCGTCACACTTATTTATTTTGGTCGAACCAAAGAAATATACAATATATACCTACAACATCTATTGGTTGCGGAGTAAAGTTCGGATCCTTTCTAAATTGTAAAGAGTGGCTTCTGCTTCTTATATTTTCTACAAGTTTATTCAAAACCAATTTATCATTATTTTTATTCGCGTTGTTATGGAAAAAAAGATAAATCGTGTTTTCTAAGAGAAGAAGAAGCGAACCATCATTGAAGTTTTGCCATATTCGTGCCCTGGCGGTTTTCATAGATATGATAGACATCTTCTTTCGTTTTGTATCTTTTTTGTATAGCAATTTCCATCCCGTCACTATTCACCATATCGCTAAGCAAATATTCAATTTGTCTCAAGTGAAGTGGAGTAGCACGTTGTTCTTGGATGGGAAAACTCGAAGAAAAATAAAAAAAATTTAGTTTGATACATTGAATGACTGACATCCTTTTTGAATAACGGTTTTCACGGACGGATTTAGAACAGAGAGTTTTTTTATTTTTAAACAGTTTTAGACTTCTGTTTTTCTTTTAAAGGCTACACTTGATGTATTGCAATTTGGTGAATCCTAATGTAGATCGTGATTTGCCTAAACGCTAAATTTGATTTTTCGGTTAAATTTCTGAAAAAGCAGAACAAATAAAAGAATGCCAGTTACAGTTTGACAGATAATATGGCTCCACCTGTTTTGAATATTTGTATTCTTGCTTTTATCTTGAGGTTAACCTTGGACATTGGGCCACAACCACACAAAAAAAAAACAGATTTCAAGTTGATTTTTAGTCACTCCATCTTCGACTTTGTTATGAAAGTTTCCACATCTTATACTTATCTCAATATTCGCTAACTGATTATATGGCCTTTCACTTTCAAATCCAGCTCTGTTCGTCTGCCTTTATTGTTGCAGTTGGCTATGTCGAACGGATGAAGCATCTGTGTGTTGTGTCCAACTGAATCAATTGAAAGTGAGTTCATTATTCCGTCGCGTCGCAGTCGCATGTGTCTTCTTTGAAATTGATTGATAATAAGTTGTATATATGGATGTTTATTTTATTTTTGTAGTTGTTCTTGTTGTTGATGATGGACAAGTACCTATCTTCTATGCATTATACTGACATGAACACAAGTATTTATTTCATCCAGACCTATGAGTGGCAGATCACAAATGATCATTTGATTGATCTTTGTTCTCTGATGAATTTATACAAATTGTAGGCGTTGAACTCTCTGAATATCTCTATTTTAATTCTTCTTTTTTCTTCTTTATCTTTTTGAACAACAATAATTATTTTTGTGTTTGCTTCCTATTTAAGTAGAATTAAATGACCAAGGGTCAACAATCATTTTATCTTAATTCTTGAAATATAATCTTATTTTCAACATTTTGAAGAGTTGGTATATTATTTCTAAGTAGGAATTTAAAAATTCTTCGTTTATAATAATAATTGAAATTGAGGATAATCTTAATTGAAATAAGTTAACAAAACCAATAAAAGAGGGATTTTAGGAATATTATCAAATATACCAATTAAATACATGCAGGTTAATGTTTGCTTGAACATTTATTATGGTGAGTAATTTAGATCTTTTATCGGGATTCTTATCAACATATCGAAATTTGTTCAAACGTCATAATTTATATTCCACGTTTAATAGTTATTATTAAAATAAATTCCTTTAACCAACTGAGCTAGGAAAAAATTTTGCCATTTCTCTTCAGTAAGATTTGCCATTTTATGATGGAAAGATATTTTTATTCCAAAAGCCGGAAAATCCAGCCACGTTAACCCTAAAGACCTAAGACCTATCAGCTTATCATCATTCCTTCTCAAAACTTTTGAACGTTTGATCGATATCCACCTAAGGGCAAGTATTGATAAGTCCCTCCTTTCAAAGGCTCAACACGCCTACAACAAAGGGAAATCAGTTGAAACGGCTCTGCACAGTATAGTACGTACAATCGAATATTCCCTCCATCATAAAGAGTACACCTTAGTTGCCTTCTTAGATATAGAAGGTGCATTTAACAATGTCGACACATCTGCAATTGCACGTGTATTGACATCTCTGAAGGTAGATAAGTCGATCAGCGAATTGATTAATCAAATGCTGATAAGCAGGATTATCAATTCAAAACTGGGCGATTTTACTACACAAAGGGGTGTCAGTAGAGGTACGCCACAAGGTGGTGTCCTATCCCCTCTCCTCTGGAACTTAGTAATAAATGAATTACTAATTACTCTAGAAAGAGAGGGATACAGAGTGTTTGCCTATGCGGACGATGTTGCTATTGCGGTAACGGGTAAACACCCCAATATACTAAAGGACCTCTTACAAAACGCTTTAAATAAGCTCACCAGATGGGCTAATCGGTGTGGACTAGGTGTTAACCCACAAAAAACCGACCTTGTCCTCTTCACAAGGAAATACAAAGTCCCACACATTGACCCTCCCCTCATAAACGGTGTACCACTTAAATTCTCTGATCAAGCAAAATACTTGGGTCTCATTTTAGATAAGAAATTAAGTTGGAAACCTAATATTCAAGAGAGAATAAACAAGGCCACAGTAGCCCTGTTCTCCTGTAAAAAGGCCATTGGTAATAAATGGGGCCTACAGCCCCGTATTACACACTGGCTATACATCTCGGTCATAAGACCGATCCTTACTTATGGAGTAGCGGTATGGTGGACGGCGCTAGATACAGCGACAAATCGCGATAAACTCAGCAAAGTCCAACGAACAGCCTGCCTGTGTATGGGAGGAGCACTTCGCTCCACCCCCTCCGCCTCACTAGATGTTCTGTTCCATCTAATACCGCTGGACATTTTCAGCAAGCAAACGGCCGCTAACACTGCCATACGGCTTCAAGCCTCCTCTCTGTGGATCAATAATGGAATTGGCCACACCACTATTTTGAACTCGTTCAGAACTATAAACAGTAATATTGACTACACCATACCCCATCCTCAGTTTAATAACTATAGCTTCAAAGTGACTATACCTCCCAGGTCTTCTTGGGAGAATACATCATTTTTGAATGATGGTCCTATAAACTTCTATACAGACGGATCAAAAACGGAGGATGGGGTTGGTGGAGGCGTATACTCAGATAGACTAAACTTAAGTCTCTCCTTTCGTCTACCCGATCATTGTAGCGTGTTCCAAGCTGAAATCCTGGCTATAAAAGAAGTCCTATCCTGGCTTAGAGAAAACGTTATATCATCTAATGATATATGCATCTTCTCGGATAGCCAAGCCGCGTTAAAGTCCCTAGACTCTGTCTCCACAAACTCACTAACAGCCCTAAATTGTCGATCATCTCTTACGGAGATGGCTACACAGTTCAACATTCACCTTCTCTGGGTGCCGGGCCATAGAGACATTCCAGGAAATTGCAAAGCTGACGAACTTGCAAAAAGCGGAACAACTTTACCTCTGCTGGCTCATAATGCTAACATAGGTATCCCTCTAGCTACATGTAAACTTATGCTAAAGCAAGATACCATAGAGAAAACAAACCTCAGGTGGAATAACACCACCACCTGTGTCGCAACAAAACTAATTTGGCCCATTCTTAGCGCCAGGCGCTCAAAACAATTAATCTCTCTGAGTAGATTGCACATTAGCTACGTTATAGGTGTCCTGACTGGGCACTGCTTAATAGGAAGGCATGCTATTCGACTTGGAGCCCCTGCAAATGATTTTTGTAGGAGTTGCTTGGACGAGGAAGAAGAGGAGACAATCTCTCATCTTCTGTGCACATGCCCTGCCTTATCACACAGACGTAGAATCCACCTTGGAGACTACTACTTTAACGATACCAGCGATCTAAAAAATTCAGACATTACTTGTCTCCTACGCTTCATTCGAAGCTCCAATTGGTTCAACGAGTTAAGCTGATTAACTGATCCATGTGGTATCACAATGGACCATACTTTGGTCTAAGTGTGTTGGATGCCCCAACCAACAGCCACTTTAACCTAACCTAACCTATGGAAAGATATACTAGCCAACAACGAGTCGAAATTATTAAAATTTACTACTAAAATTCGGAGTCAGTGGCCTCAACGTTAAGAGCGCTACGTCCAATTTATGGTCGTCATGATCTTCCTAGCAGATCAACAATTGACCGTCTAGTGGAAGAACTGAAGCCACTTGACCACCAGAAGCGTCAAATGTCAGGCAGCAATCCATGAGCCATCATTGCATGCCGAAAAAATTACGGTTTGGTGTCTTTTATGGGCCAGCGGTGTTATCGCGCCGTACTTCTTCCGTGATGATCAAGATCGGAACGTAATGTGAATGGAAATCGCTACCGTTCAATGATAACCGAATATTTTTTTTCCCAATTGGCTGATATGGACTTGGAGGACATGTGATTCTAACAGGACGGCGGCGGCGCGGCGCGGTGCCACAAGCCACACATCGAATGTCAGAATCAATTTATTGGAAACCAAGTTTGGAGAACGTGTTATCTGACGAAATGGTCCAGTCGGTGGGCCAGGGACCAGGGCCCCGCAATTATTTGGCCCCCAAATCCACCAACTCAAAATTCTATACAAGAATTATATGGAAAACGAAATAAGCTTAGTAGACAGTAACAGAAAAACAAGTTTCATTTTACTCTCCGTTCCGTTTAAATTCTCCTTCTCAACATCTTAAACTTCTGGCAACATGAATCTTTAATCAGCACCTGCTGTCAACATTATTTTAACAACTCTGCTTTCGTTCTACTCTACAGTTGTGCACACATGTTGGCTTTTCAACTCACTCCATAAACAAACACAAAGTTGTCCCATGATGAGTTGCGAAATGATGAGTTGTACCATGATGAGTCGGATAGAACAATTTTGAATATTTGGCTGACACAATCTTGGCATTTCTGGAAAATCATGATATTTGAATAGAGGATTGTAAAGGAAAAAGCTATGATAATGCGTCTAATATGTCGGGGAAATATTCTGGTTTGCAAGCAAGGTTAAAGGAGAAGTGCGAATTTGCTACCTTTGTACCTTGTGCAGCAGCGGCTGGTTGTGTGCAGGAGGCAACTAGTTTCTTTCAAGTGGTTCGCTGGAATAAATTGAATGAATATTAAGGTTCACATAGAGTTCTTAAAAGCCTTTCTGAAACAAGATGGTCTGCACGAGCTGATGCAGTTAACGTGCTCCATCATGGTTATAAGCAAATTACTAAAGCCTTGACATCTATCTCTAGAGATCCAGAGCAAGCTCCAGACACAAAAAGCGAAGCGCTAAGCCTGTCTAAGAAAATGTCAAAACTGGAGTTCCTCATTTTAACACAAATTTGGAGCACAATATTAGAAAGAATTCATAAAACCAGCAAGAACCTTCAAAAAGAAACAATAACGATTGACGTTTGCTGCCAATTTGCTTTGTTCACTATGTTCTTTCATAAATGAGAATTTTGATAAATTTAAAGCGTGTGCCAAAATTCAGAATCCGGATGATAATTATAAAGACTTAATGCAACGAAAAATAGAACGAAGTTCGCGTGCCACATATTTTGATGGTCCTGCACCATCCGTCCAGCTAATTGGGAAAGAAAAGTTTAAAATATCAACTATTTTTCCAATTATTGACACTATTACTTTGCAATGTAAAATACGATCCAATTGCTATCAAGAACAGTTTTCAAAAAAATACCATAGAGATGTTAATGCAGAAGAACTTGAGGTAGAAAACCTGCACCTCGTACAGTATTTAAAAGAATTCAATAAAGATGTAAATGAAGATCTTATTACAATATCAAAATTGTACAGTCTAATTACAGTGGATGAATCCTATTGGCCCAGGGCCCCCAAAAGTCTAAAGACGCCCCTGATCTGGACTTCTGCTCGTGGTGGCCATGCAAAAGAAATCAAGTTCCATACATAATGACACCGAACGTACTTTCACAGGAATTCAAAATTTCATTGATATCCAAAACCGTTTTTGTTTTATTTAAAAGCGCTCTTATTGAAAAACCCGATATAACATCGTTTAAAAGTCCGCCACGTATCGCTGAGTATTGCGCATTCGAATGGTCGAGTTTTCAATGATTTAACCGCCTAAATCACTCCAAATCTCGCAATATTTCTTTTTTACACATCCATCCACCGAAAAATCTTTCAATGCTAAATATGATTTTTCGACAAAAATTATGATCAACTTCCAACTGCTCCAAAATCCAAAAGTTTAATCATTTGCTAGACGCTGTAACTTGCCATGATATTTTGTCTTTATTGACTGATTAAAGGCATATATTTTGACAGAAAGTAAAAAAAAACAATATGGCCGCAACAATCTGTCAAAATGAACCCCGTTCCTATCGGAAAACCCTATACAAAAATCAAAAAATTACTGATATAAAAAATTGTTTGCCTCGAATAATTCATATTACGATGGTTTTGACATTTGATAAAATTTTTGTATCCAAATACAATTATTGGAAGTTTTCTTAGAAATAAATAAAAGTGTGCAAACAATTTTAGAAGAACAGTTAAATATCGAATACCACAAAAAAACTTCAATGATTGATCGACAATTATTATCATTCCAAGGCAACGGCCTAGTCACTGATAAAGCTTCGGTTCCCCTATGCGGTTGGAGCTCCGCAGGTTACTTACTTTGCTTCAGAACTCGAGATTCTTTTTAGGGAACTTAAACTGAGCTTGGAAGAAAACTATTTCATCTTGGCCGGTGATTTGAAAGCAAAACATGAAGATTGGGGAAATCAACATAGTAATCCCAGAGGTAACCATCTTTTTAATTTGATGAATCTTTACAGCGTTGAATATGGCGTCGACCTGCTGGCTACTGAAAAGCCATCGTATCCAAGAAGCGGTTCTTTTCTAGATCTTTTGCTGTACGACACAAGACTGACAGTTACAGACAAATTGGGTAATCACCCTCGAAGCTACTTACAGACAGTCGAGCACGACAGTGATCATTGCGGACTGGCTGCTGTAATGCAGATTCCGAACGAACGCGTGGAGTTGGAGGAATACGTTGCAACGCATTCTTACAATTACAGTAAGATGCGCTGGCCTCGTTTCACCAACGCCCTAGCGAGAGAACTTCGTTCGAGTGACATAGCCCCACCAAACAACAGAAACCTGACAAATACAGAAATTGACCAACATTTACAACAGATGGACGAAACAATAAAACGAACGATGGAACGGACAATACCAAAGTACAAAGAACAGGACCAAATGGACGCTTACAGAAACGCGACTATTGACGCACTACGTAAGCACAAGAGTGGCTTACTGACAAGACTCAAAAACTTGTACAGACGACTTACAGACCCACACGACTTGGAGGTTAGGACACTGAAGTCGTCAATAAAAAATGTCAATCAGTTGATTAAGGAGAACTACAGGTTATCAATTAACAAGTACTGGGACCGTAAGATCCGGTCAGTTAATTCCAGTGACCCTAGTATGTTCCCTAAAATCAACAAGATATTCAGAAAAAAGAACGATACTGACCTTCCGTGTCTGAAACTCCAAAGAACTGAAGAGAACAGGGACGTACTCAGGACAGCGGAAATAGATCCAGAAGAAGCCATCTTTGACGATGACTTTTACATAATTGAAGGTCCGAAGGAAAAAGTGGAGGCGGTGGGAGCTGCTTTCCAGCAAGTCTACAAGGCGAATGTTAGCATTCGCCCCAAACACGACCTGGAAAACAGAGCCCTACTTTATCACTTTTACCTCCGAAATGATATGACACAATGGCGATCTGAGAACCGCGGTTTCATGCGGTTCGATGACGACTTTTTGGCAAATGCCATAATCGCCGAGCAAACGGGAGCAAGTCCCTTGTTAGTGACGAAGGTTGAGCTTCAGCTCATCTTCAACTGAATAAAAAACAAAAAGTCAGCAGGTGTCGATAGTATATCCAACGTTGTACTAAGACATTTACCGATGGAGGCAATTGACATTTACACCACACTCTTCAATAATGCACTGAATAATGCATATTATTCAGTGCATTGGAAGACCGCTGTGGTTCATCCTCTCCCATAAAAGGGAAAGGACAACTCCAACCCGTCAAATCTTCGGTCGATAAGTCTTCTTCCGAGCATCAACAAAGTTTTCGAAAAGATCATCAATAGGGCTCTGGACTGCGGACAACAAAATAATTCCGGATAAACAGTTCGGGTTCAAGGCGGGTCATGACACAATTCATGCTGCCTCTAAACTCGTTTCTGATATCCAATGGAATAAAGCAAAACAACAATGCACAGGTGCTGTTCTGGTTGATTTGGAAAAGGCCTTTGACACCGTATGGTGTCTTTACCTAAAAGTGAGCATGCTTTTGTTATGATATGCTTAACGGTAGAAAGTTTGTTGTCAAAAGTGGCAATGTAAATTCTACCACAACATTCTTAATTAAAAATGGTCTTCAACAGGGAGCGGTGAATTCGCCGATTCTCTTCAGCATTTACACCAGTGATCTGATAGGTAGTCTTACAAAGGCAATTGCGTACGCCGACGATCTTATTGCGTACAGAACGGCCCGAAAGGTTGAGGTTATTAGAATTCTATTGCAGCGTGATTTCGACAAGATTCAGCGATATTGCGACGACTGGAAACTGAAAATAAATGTCCAGAAGTCGGAGACAATTCTGTTCCGGACTCCGTTGGCTAGGGCCACGAGGGATACGTGCAAGAATTGGCGCAAGATGGTCATCGTTGATCTTCACGGGCAGCCATTAGCGAGCAAAAGTGTAGTGAAGTACCTCGGTATCTGGTTAGATCAGTATTTATATTTCGACAGACATATAAATGCTGCTCTGACCAGGGCCAGAGGAGCCTTCGCTCTGACGAAACGGCTGTTTTTTAGCAGTCGGCTTGACCCCAGAGTGAAGGTAATTTGCTACATGGCCCTCATACGGCCGATGATCGTTTATGGTTGTCCTGTGTGGTTCAACGTTGCCCCTTCCCAGATGGAGAAGCTTCGGGTGTTCGAGCGGCAGTGTTTACGACGCTGTACCGGCTTATATCGAACAGCCGAATCTTCTTACGTGCACTACTATTCCAACGAGGTCCTATACAATGGGGCTCGAATCAACAGAATTGACAATTTCGTGATAAAACTCGTTCGAGGTCAAATTGTAAGAGCTATGTCCTCGACCAACAATTTAATTTTCGGGGCGTTCTTTTCGAACGACGAGTATTTTGAGAGTGCACGCTTGAGCGGCTTCATTCCACCAGAGGCATTCCTCTTTTTAGACAGATGCGGTCTGATACAGGATAGATTGGCAGTTCCGCTAATCTACCACGTCAGACGACGAACCGTGGATAGGCGACTCCTGTACAATCGGGACGTCATGGTACAAGGCGGAGCAGAGCTCCTTCGGTTCAGTAGGGCTGTGTCCGAACGGGACCGAACTGATAGGGTGAAGCAGGAGAACCAGTTTTGGTGGCTTCAATCGGCACTTGATAGTGGGTAGTCGGGATGGGGTTTTAAGCCTTGGCCGGCTTACATACTTGTTTTATAGTTTTAGGGTTTAGTTTTACGTAGAATAGGCATGGTGGCATAAAAAAAAATACAAACAAAAATACAAAAAACAATACACAAAAAAATACAAAAAAAAAATAATAACATGGAATAAAAAAAAAAAAAAGACAACAAAATATGAAAAACAAAAACGTTAGATAGTTAGATTTGCTGCTGTGGTTGTTCTAGTTTTAAGTAGTTTATAGGTAGAATAGGTATAGTTTTAGTTAGCTTTAAGTTTTATTTTAAGGACCTTATTTAAGTAGTTTTTAAGTAAACATAAAAAAAAGGATATTGATATTAGTTTTTTCTAAATTGTCTAATGAATAAAAAAAATAAATAAAATAGAATTGAAGTTAAATAGATCTTAGGGCCGAAAGGCATTAGCATTAAGTATTATTGTTTAACTTAGAGTGTCCGTATGGGGCCACTAAGTTAGTTGTAAGTTATGGTTAATTAGGCTAGTTTTATGAATTTTTGTCTAGCTTTAAGATAGATCTAAGATTGAATTAATAAAAATGAATTTGAAAAAAAAGCTTCGGTTCCCATCGATCACCGAAATCAAGCATCAGTGAGCGTGGTTAGTAGACAGATGGGGGACCGTCTCGAAACCTACCGCGTGCTGTTGTCTTTCTTTTGTTCTTTCTGTCTGTTCTTTCTCTTCTGTCTTTCTGTCTTGTATTAATTTCTTGTGTTGTTAGTCTAGTCGCTCAAGGTGCTGTGTTCTTACTTCTTGAAATAATAGTTTGGTTTATTAGAAAAAAATTAATTTTTTTTTTTCATGCTTTTAGGGGAACAAATGCCAATTGGATACTTTTTTGTATCTTTGTGAGAGTGTTTACAGTTTAGGGATTTGATTTATTGTATATTCCTATTGGTTTTCTAAATAATATATCTGTTTTAATTATTTAAAATCCCATTACTTTTCAATTCTTATATTGAATTCTTTAAACTGAGTATACAGAACGATAACATAACATACCACTGCATCATTGTTAACCATGTTGTTTCTGCCAAACAATGAAAATCGCATTAAATTCCAATTCTTTTGTCCTAAAGTGGATTCTAAAAGCGATCTATTATCCCAAAACCGATATCAGAAAAACAGGTACTATACAACTATACTCATGCTAGAAAGCAATAAATTCTCTTATACTCAGCTGCATCTAAAGGGACTTTAGTTTCACCTAAACTAAGATAAGTTCGCTTGTTGTCGTGCTTACCGTCTATAAACCATTCACTATAAAGATATGTATATAGGGACCTATTTAGGTAAGGTACCTCCCAATCTAACATGCGGTTTTGAAAATTGGTGAAAATTGTGAGCAATTTTTCTCGTCCCATTGTCATCATCCCTCGGTTCGGTCGGTCGTAGTTCTTCTCATTGTTGCCGAGATAAAAGGACAAAATCCTTTTTTAATATTATTCTTTTCGCATTCCTTTGTCGTTTTTCATTTGGCATTTTCTATTAATGACCATTGCATTCACTTTTGGTCGGCATTGATATTTATGAATGTTCCTTTTTCAACATCTGCTTGCTCCGCAGCATAGAGAGAGTTTTCGCATACTCAAGATTCAGCTATGCAACTTGAACGTCGTAGTCGTCGCACCCGCCAGGATGTCTAGTGGGATACTTGAAAATATACGAATAGATATCATGCAGTGGTGGTCCTGCTTGAAGTAGGTACTCATATGCATCTTTAGAAAAATATCCTTTGTTAACTTTATTTTGTTTTGTTTCATTTTTTATTCGTCCTGCTTGATATACACGACACATGCTTGTTTTGAGTTTTTTGCTTGATTTCGCATTTCTATTATTATTATTATTTTTGGTTGTGTGTGTGTTAAAGGACTCCATGATTGTAAATGGAAAATGAAATTGCGTTACGGCATTGTTTTGGTAAGGCTAAGGTACCAAAGGACTGTGGTACTTCAATAAAGTCCTCTTTTTTTACTACAGGAACAGGAACACTAGATCTTTGAATCGTTGCACAAAGGATCCTCTTTTGGTCTTTAATACTCGAAATATTAAAAGATTTTTGGATTTTCATTTGATGAAATTTTGATGAAGATCCAAATGAGAAAAGCAAGATAATAGATGACTTTTCGCAATACAAAAGGATTTATAAAGAAAGAATGAACAAAAAAACTAATGAAGTATTCTTCTATAGTCAAACCTAAAGACCACAAGAAATATTGGATTTGAAGATAAATACATCATCCAGGCTTGAGGATATAAAAATAATTTGAATTTTATTAAAAAAATTTATAAGATTTATTATGAAGATAGGTATTTTCTATTTTATGAAATAATAAAATAAAATAATTCTAATTCTTGATTTTGTTGGTTTTATTATTCCCAAGGAGAACTTAAGACAATATTGTATGAAACAGGATTCAACTATATAGCACCTGGCTTATAGAGAAATCGGAAGGAAGTCCAGGTACCTAGGTTAAGTTCCCACAGTAGATCCAGTAAAATGTTGCATTTAAATGTACAATAATAAGAGAAAAGTAAATAAAGGCGGAATTATATTTAAAATTCAAATCAAGTTATGTTGGAGGAGGAAAAAGTAATAATTTGTATTTATATGTATTCTTCCTTGAAATGTGGGGTCCTTAAAATAATACACATCATATTTTATATGTCGATGGTCGTGGCTAGAGGTCGGTACCTGTGAATATAATTTATGACCTTACATTAAATCGAATAGCAACGCTGATGCAATTAAAAAAAGAAGAATCTAGGTACGCAGGTGAATAAGATAAAACATAGGACTGATGTCATCAATTTTATTGAAAGAAGGAGAAATTATAGGCATTTAATGATATCAAATAGTAATAAATAATAATTACCCCAAAGGCAAGCAGGTGTATTTATATTGCTTTGGTTGGAAACCTGCATACCTACAAATTATAAATTAATTCTTATGGAACATAAAAAAAATGAAGAGGTACTGATGATTAAGTACTTCCTATTAAAGATTAGATATTAATACTAAATGCTGTGAAAAATACTTTATTATTCAGGACCCTATAATAAATTTAATAAAAAAATTTATGAATTGGTTCAAAACTTATTTTTGTGACCTCTATCCTCTTAGGTCCAGGAAGATTAGCCATAATTTAGAAAAATTTGTGACTAGGATGAACTTTGGTGGAGAGTTTAAGCTTGTTTAAGAGTAATTTAAGAGGGGAACAAAAATGTAATTATGGAAAAATTAGAAAAATTATACATATTTTGACACAAAGTTTCAAATTCTCATCACTTTTTTTGTACAATTAGTCGACTTGAAGAAGAAAATTTTATCAAAAAATGTATAAAATTAAAATTTTTTGCAAAAAATAACTCGTTTTTGAAGGATATGAACCCGAAAGCAATGTGGAAATCTAATAAAAAAAAGAGGTTGGGATGTGACCCACACTGGTAACTTCCCATTCCGTCTGTCGATTTGTTTTGCTTAAAAGGTTTGTAGGTTTTCGTGTTTTGTTAAAAAAGTTGTCAGTTCAATTATTCTACAGCAGCCGTCCTGCTGGAACTTCATGTCGTCTAGGTTCATATGGTTCAATTTGTGCCATAATAAATTAGTTATCACCGCCTCACTAACCTTGTTTTCAAAAAAGTATACGGACCAATTACGCCGCCAGCCCAAAATCCAAACCAAACGGTAACTTTTTGAGGATGCATTATCAACTGGTGAACCTCGCGTGGGTTGGTGTCGTCCCATATACTGCAATTTTGCTTGTTAACACAGCCATTCATCCAAAAATGCGCCTCGTCACTAAAGTTGGGTCCTCTTTTAAACGATTCGAAGCCCAGTCAGCGAACAAACGGCCGGCGTTGTCTATGGTCATGAACTTTGAGCTCCTGGGTCATTTGGATCTTGTACGGGTGTAGGCTCAAGTTTCGGCACAAAATTCGCCAAGTTGAAGTCTGCGAAAGTCCGAGTTCTTGTGCACGGCGAGAAATAGACTGCCTCGGGTTCTGTTGTACACTTTCACGGACCGGGGCGATGTTCATAGCCGATCTTGCGTTCCTCGAACGTACAGGTGTTAGCTGGCTGTTTACTGAACCAATCGTCTCAAATTTGGCTACCAAACGTTGAAGAGTCGACTGTGAAGTGCCACGACGTCTACGGTAAAATGGGAGCAATGCGCACAACGTTTGCGTTAACGAACACTCATTTTGATAATAAGGTTTTATCATTTGAACGTGCTATTCAATCGTGTAACTGACCATGATGATTTGGCATAAGCAACTGAATAATAAACAAATGATTTGACAGATGTCACCAAAACAAAATGACCACAATGGGGTGTCGAAGCCTATTCGCGCCAATTTAAAAACTCTATGTAAACAAATACAAATTGGATGAATACAATTAATTTGAAGTCAATATCTTTAATTAACGAGATATCGAGCACCGAACGTATATTTTTACCAATTTTGCGTACTATTTATGTGGATTTTAATTTTTTTTATAAAAAAACTGAAAGTTGGATTTTATACAAAATTTACTGAATGTCAAAAACAATATTTTCTGTGAGATACAATTAGTTTCAAGCCAATATCTCAAATTTTTGAAAAGATATTTGAGTCGAAAATCAATTTTTACCAACTTTTAGTAATGTTTTTTTTTAGGTTTTTATTTTTTTGTAAAAGAAACTGTTAATTGGATTTATTTCAAAATTTCACCAGATGTCAAAAACGTTATTCTTTGTTGTATAAAATAATTTTGGAGATAAAATCGTTTTTTGTTCGTATAGAATATTCGAGGTGACAATTATTTTTTTCAGTTTATTTGATTTATAAAAAAAACGTTAATTGGATATTTTTTTTTTAAAGTATACTTGTTTGGTATTACGTCACACTATTTAATAAAAAAATTTAATTCAAGTCACTAGCGCTATTGGGTTAACCAAAATGTTCATCTTTTTTTTTAAATTAAATTCTTAATTTTCTTAAAAATCCACCCACTCAATTTTTTTGAGAGTCCTTTCTGCATCTTTCTGCATTATTATCAGTAAAAAAAATTATTTGAAGTCGATATTATACTGGTTTTTGAGGTATGGACGACGAAAAAAACTCTAGGGACCTTTACTGCTGGAACACAATGCAAAAATCGGAGCCGCAGCCGGAGCCGGAGTCGGAATAGCTGTCGTACGTTAGCAGAAAGTACGCACACAATGCGTCGTACGGCTTTTTGATGTTATTTGATATATTTGCAGTTTACAACCACATCAAATTTCTCAGAAAATATTTTTTTGTTCACTTTTATTTATTATTTAAATATTTTTCCACTTTTTTATTGAAAAACTATTAAAACAAAATATAATCACCAAGTTATTCACTTCAAAAATGGAAACGTCACATGTGTCGTACGTCAAAGTTAAAAGTTGGTCAACTCTTCCGACTCCGGCTGCGGCTCCGATTCCAGTTGCGTCGCGTTGTGTTCGTATACATTTGCATTTGCGTACATTGAATACTTTGACAGCTATTCCAGTTACGACTCCGACTTCGGCTCCGACACCATTGTGTTCCAGCAGTTAAACGTCGAGAAATGTAAAAAATTTTCAAATCTACAAATCGGACCGATTACAATAATTTCCTATGGGAAGTTAATATTTTCTGAATTTTAAAAATATTCAGCTCCACGCAGTACTTTAAGTACTTTTTTACTTAGGGAAACAAAAAAAAAGTACGCACTCTTTTACATTATCAAAACGATTTTTATTTTTCAGCTTTATTGACAGCATTTTAAAATACAGAATTTTGAAGTAGAGAATTTTGAAATAAAGTATTTTGATCATAAAGTATTTTGTACAAACAGTATTTTGAATTTACCTCGTTAACAAGAAGACATTAAATTAAAAGGAGCTTTGTGCCTCCTTTTAATATGTTGATTTCTTCATTTTTTTTTTAAATGATGCTTCAGTATAAGGAATTGGATTTTCTTTGGTATTTTACAGTCAGTTGCTCATTAAAAATTAAACTTTAACATTCAAATTTTTCAAATACATTATATTTACGAAACAAATTTAACTTCAAATGAATTGTTAACTTCCCATAGGAAGTTATTGTAATCGGTCCGATTTGTCAAATTGAAAATTTTGACATTTCTCGACGTTTCAAGGTCCCTAAAGTCGAAATAAAAGATTTTTAGAAAGATGTCTGTGCGTGCGTGTATACGTACGTTCGTACGTCCGTACGTTCGCGACGTTTTTTTCGTCGTCCATAGCTCAAGAACCAGAAGAGATATCGACTTCAAATAAATTTTGTTATAGGTACAGATAATAAGGTAGAAAGATGCAGAAAGGGCTCTCAAGAAAATTTCGTGGGTGGTTTTTTTACCATAGCAGTTTAAAAAAAAGGTGCACATTTTGGTTAAACCTAAATATCTTACGAACCAAAAACGCTAGAGACTTGAATTAAATTTTATGTTATATATTGTAACGTCATACAAAACAATTATATTTTTTGAAAAAAATCCATTTAACGTTTTTTTTATAAATCAAAAAAACTGAAAAAAAATTTGTCACCTCGAAAATTTTACGACTAAAATATGATTTCATCTCCAAAACAATTTTGTGCAACAAACAATAATGTTTTTGAGAAAAATCTAACTGAGAGTTTTTTTTATAAAAAATAAAATCCTAAAAAAAAAACATTACTCATAGTTGGTAAAAATTGAATTTCGACTCAAATATCTTTTCAAAACTTTGAGATAATGGCTTCTAACTAATTTTAACTTATAAGAAATATTGTTTTGAACATTAGGAAAAATTTTGAGAAAAATCGAATTGACAGTTTTTTTTACAAAAAATAAAAACCTAAAAAAAACAATACTATAACTTGGTAAAAATTTACTTTCGACTCAAATAGCTTTTCAAAAATTAAAAATATTGGCTTTAAACTTATTTTATTTCACAGAAAATATTATTTTCGATATTCAGTAATTTTTTTTATAAAAATCCAACAGTCTGTTTTTTCATAAAAAAATAAAATCTACAAAAAATAGTACGCAAATTTGGTAAAAATTGATACATATAGACAAACTTTTAAGCAAGACAAATCGACAGACGGGATGGGAAGTTATCAGTGTGGGTCGCATCCCAGCCTCTTTTTTCTTTTTAAAATAAAACATGACATTATAATTTACCTTATTGCGTTTATCTTTATACTTTATCTGAAAGTAAAGCTTTTACATTTTCCAAAATGTAAAACAAAAATTTTACTCATGTATTTTACTGGATAGCTAGAATCGGACCTTAAAAGAAAAACAAAAAACAAGTTGATAACGAATCTAAGGATGAACTAACACATCCGTTGAAAACAAATAAGTATGTACATATGTATAATAATCTACTTTCACTACAAAACAAAACACACACTGATGTGTGTAATTATACATCCTCAAAATCAAGAATTTCAGTTTGCTCAGGTGCAAATTATTTTATCAAACATCCACAAACTTAAAGTAAGTAGGTATATCATTTGATAAGACATTATAAAACGAAAGAAACTGATGATAAAATGAAAACAAACACTTTTATCGAATTTATTTGTCCTCCGTATAAGGGTAGGAAACACGATGCCAAGATCATCTGGCGTAATGCAAATATTTACTTCCCCTTACTATGTAGCCACACATGAAAACAAACAACAACAATAACTATAAAAGTGTATTCAACGTAAATGTTTTCATAACCACATCAGTCAGGGTCATACCGCAGCATAAGGTACTTTTGCCCACGAATGTATTTTTAAGAAAAAACACACACGTCAGAAAAATCCACAAAAAAGAAAACTGCATCCTCTCCAGAGTCAAAGTAAATCCATTAAGCGCCAGTAGTTGTTAAGTTAGCTTAACTGTAATATACCGCCTTCAATTTCATCAACACATTCACTCCATATGGGCTTGTCCTGTCTTCAGTTACTGCATACAGTAAACCATCCCCGACCCCGAGAATCCATTTATCTGTCATTTCTAACAAACAAACAAAACATCGGAGATCGTTGAATGACAGCTCACTGCTCACTGGAAATGACACCTCCAATATTCTGGAATTGATTTTCTATTTTTGCTTTAACCAATAACATCCTGGAGATGGAGATGGAGACGGATGACAACATCAACTAAATGGCAACTCATGACACACACCGTTAATTTTACCCCCATCTGGAACAGAATAGCGCACATTTACTCAACCATCCTTTCTTTTTCTTCAATTGTCAGCGAGACAGCGAGATTGACAGTATTCTGCTGATGCATCTAGATTGGGAAGGTTTTATGTGGCAGTAGCATCGAAGGATAAATTGCGACTTCATATCCTGCAACAAAGCTCTTTCACTCCTTCTCCACATTTCTGGTCATGATAGTTTGTCTGTCACGTGTATGACAATGTAGTGCGTTAAAAAATGTCCTTTGAGACACTTACCACTCCCTGACAATGGCATCAGAAAGGGATGAGGATGAGAATGGTAGATGTACTGGGTGTACAACCAGCCAGAACACTCTTAACACCATTTCAACTTGCCCTCCGGGTGTTAAAAACTGATGTGAGCTTGAATTTTTAAAAGGCCATTAACATGAGAGCTTGTTCGAAAAAGTATCTTTTTATAACTGAATTGAGGCAATGTCACTGCTCCTTCTACTCTTCTTCTTCTTCTGCTGCTGCTGCTAGTGCTGCTGATGCTGTTGTTAGGTTGCTGGATGAAGGCTGAGTTCTGTCCCTGACAATTGAGTGAGACATACTCGTTTGACTGGGAACTTGGGATCCTTTTTCCACATCAGGACTTCCTTCAGCTCTTCTCCAGTTCAGTATAATAATATGTTCAGTAGAGTGATGTGATGTTCCTTCTGGATGAAATCTATGTTATATGGAACTGTCATACAAATGGGACGCAACCAGAAGTTGAACATATCTCTGCTAAATGTATCAGTATCATTCAAAAAGGACTCTACGGCAACGACGACGAGAAGAGAAGATTGAATTGTAATGTTGGTTGTCACGTGAGTTGATGAGTGTGACTGGGCGTATATGTGTACTTTGGATGAAATTTCGAACAATCATCAACGTAACGCCGCCGACGACGTCGACGACTGACTACGATGTAGACGAGAAAACGCAGGAAATTAAAATGTAATAAATTCTCCAAAAAGAGTTGACGGGTGGTGTACGGATGACTAAGATTGACAGATATAAGGGAAGAAGTTTTGGGTGGAGAAACAGAACAAAATTTTATCATTTAAGCAATAATGATCGATCAATAGACAGCAAAGTGAATGTTTGTGATTGTCATGGTATTTTTTGAATATGTGAAAAAACAAACAACACAATAGCATATAAAATATTCTAATTGAAACACATCAATCAAAAACTAAGAGACTTAGGGCTTTAAAAGTTTTAAAAGTAGATTTTGCATAACATTTTTATGCGTAATGTATAAATTCTGATAATGGGAATTAAATATTTAAAAGATGATACTAAGGTATGGTTTCATAGAGCTTGCTTGTGACAAAAGAAGTTAAACTGCTCTTATAAGTTTTCTATACTGGTTTAAAAAAAAAATATTTTTTAAAAATCCAAATGTATAGAGACTAATTAAGATCGACTTAAAATAACTTCATACAATCTCGGTTTCATCAAAATCAAAGAATGCCGCTTTTCTTTTTGAACGTGGTTAAAGATCAAGCTCATTTCGGTGTTGGCCTTTTTTAATTAATGAAAAATTTGATTTAAATTCTATATCATTGTCATTTTTTAGTCGCAAAATTCTGAATTTGCAGAACTTAGTTAATTTATCAAAATCTCAATCATTTTTCAACGGAATTTCACAAATTATGACTTCACAGATACACAACAAAACTATGAATAATTTATATTTCATATAGTAAGTTTTTGGTCAAAATATTATCCCGAAAATCTTAAACCCTTTTTGGAATTTTCAGAGATTTTTTAATTTTCTGAGAATATTGTGTAAGTAGCCATTAAAAAGATTGGATAATTAATTGCTTGACATTTGCAAATTAAAGATTATAATCATTAAGTGACTGCATTTAAGTCATCCTTTAAAATCATAATACACCTATAAAAAAGAGGCTTTGGTGCGACTCACACTGATAACTTCCTATCCTGTCTGTCGATTTGTCTTGATTAAAAGCTTGTAGGTTTTCGTGTTTTGTTAAAAACGTTGTCAGTCGAATTATCATTCAAAATTTAAAAATTACCGACAATATATTGCATATATGTAGGTAATAAAATAGTTTGATTTCAAAATCTAGTTTTGCTATAACGAGATTTTTAGTCGAAAACCAATTTTTACCAATTTTAGTAGCATTTCTTAAAAGTTTTTATTTCTTATAATAAACAAATACAAATTGGATGAATAAAATTAATTTGAGAGATATCGAAAACCGAACATCAATTTTTACCAAATGTGCGTACTATTGTTTGTAGATTTAATTAACTTCCCATAGGAAGTTATTGTAATGGGTCCGATTTGTCAAATTGAAAATTTTGACATTTCTCGATGTTTCAAGGTCCCTAGAGTCGAAATAAAAGATTTTTAGAAAGATGTCTGTGCGTGCGTGTGTACGTACGTCCGTATGTCCGTACGTCCGTACGTTAGCGACGTTTTTTTTCGTCGTCAAGAACCAGAAGAGATATCGACTTCAAAAAAATTTTTGTTATACAGATAAAGATGCAGAAAGGGCTCTCAAGAAAATTGCGTGGGTTGTTTTTTCACCATAGCAGTTTAAAAAAAAGGTGAACATTTTGGTTTACCCTAAATATCTCATGAACCAATGACGCTAGAGACTTCAATTAAATTTTATATTATATATTGTAACGTGATACAAAACAAGTATATTTAAAAAAAAAAATCCAATTAACGGTTTTTTTTATAAATCAAAAAAACTGAAAAAAAAATTTGTCACCTCGAAAATTTTACGACTAAAATATAATTTCATCTCCAAAACAATTTTGTGCAACGAAGAATAATGTTTTTGAAATCTGATAAAATTTTGAGAAAAATCTAATTGACAGTTTTTTTATAAAAAATAAAAACCAAAAAAACAACATTACTCAAAGTTGGTAAAAATTGATTTTCGACTTAAATATCTTTTCAAAACTTTGAGATAATGGCTTTAAACTACTTTTATCTTTCAAAAATATTGTTGTCAACATTAAGTAAATATTTGGAAAAAATCGAATTGACAGTTTTTAAAAAAAAAAATAAAAACCGAAAAAAAATTTAACACAAGTTGGTAAAAATTGATTTTCGACTCAAATATCTTTTCACAAATTTGAGATAATAGCTTCTAACTACTTTAAACTTATAAGAAATATTATTTTCAATATTAGGAAACATTATGAGAAAAATCGAATTGACAGTTTTTTTTACAATAAATAAAAACCCAAAAAAAAAATTATTAAAGTGGGTAAAAATTGATTTTCGACTCAAATATCTTTTCAAAACTTTGAGATATAGGCTTTAAACTGATTTTATCTTTCAAAAAATATTGTTGTCAACATTCAGTAAAATTTTGAAAAAAATCGAATTGACAGTTTTTTTTACAAAAAATTAAAAACCGAAAAAAAAATTAACAAACATTTTTCCTAATGTTGAAAACAATATTTCTTATACCGCCATATGGGCATAGTATACCCCGGCGTTATAACCCGGACAATGTAAATTTATTTATATTGTATCCTTTGAAAATAAAAATAAAAAATAAAATAAAATAAATATTTCTTATAAGTTTAAAGTAGTTACAAGCTATTATCTCACATTTTTGAAAAGATATTTGAGTCGAAAATCAATTTCTACCAACTTTTTTTTTTTTTAGGTTTTTATTTTTTGTAAAAAAACAGTCAATATTTTTTAAAACATAAAATTAGTTTCAAGCCAATATATCAAAGTTTTGAAAAAATATTTAAGTCGAAAATCAATTTTTACAAACTTTTGTTATTTTTTTTTTGTAAATTTGTCAATTCGATTTTTCTCATAATTTTACCGAATATTGAAAACAATACTGCTTATAACAAAAAATTATTTTAAAGCCAATATCTTTAAGTCTTGAAAAGATATTTGAGTCGAAAATCAATTTTTACCAACTTTTATTAATTTTTGTTTAGTTTTTATTTTTTGGGTAAAAAACTGTCAATTCGATTTTTTCTCAAAACTTTACTGAATGTTGACAACAATATTTTTTTAAAATATAAAATTAGTTTAAGGTCAATATCTCCAAGTTTTGAAAAGATATTTGAGTGGAAAATAAATTTTTACCAACTTTTATTAATATTTTTTTTTAGGTTTTTTATTATTTTTGTAAAAAAAACTGTCAATTCGATTTTTCTTAAAATTTTACAGAATGTTGAAAATAATATTTCTTATAAGACAAAATTAGTTGGAAGCCATAATCTTAAATTTTCGAAAGGATATTTAAGTCGAAAATCAATTTTTACCAACTTTGAGTAATGTTTTTTTATATTTTTTTATTTTTTATTCAAAAACTGTCAATTCGATTTTTCTCAAAACTTTACTGAATGTTAAAAAAAATATTTCTTATAAGAAAAAATTAGTTTGAAGCTATAAACCTAAATTTTTGAAAAAAAAAATAATTTCTTTCTATCACCTTGCACACAACTATGTCGATAATTTTGTCAAGATGAACATTCGCCACTAGCTCTAGCTTTAAGCTAAGCTAAAGAGTGTCTCATAATTTGTTTTGCTACTAGGGTTACATAGAAAACTATGGTTATTCGGAAGATCACTATGTTTTTATTCTTTATTATATATTTTTGTTGTTATTTTTCAGGTATGTAACTACTAAAATCACTTAATTAATAAATTTTGTTTTAAATTATTCTTAATTTTTTTTTATATAATATAATTAGCTGATTTTTATATTTTGCCTTAGTAGGTACCTATTAATATTAATTAATTGAAATAAATGCTATGTTTATCTTTAACGTCTTCTACTTAAATTATAATTGTAAGCATTGTAAACCTACCAAAATGAATTAATAAATACAAATACATACAAATACAATACAATACAAAAGATATTTGAGTCAAAAATCAGTTTAGTAATATTTTTTTTTAAGTTTTTATTTTTTATAAACAAAACTATTCATTCGTTTTTTTTTTCAAAATTTTACCAGATCTTAAAAACGTTTATTCTTCGTTGCACAAAATTGTTTTGGAGATAAAATCATTTTTTGTTCGTAAAATTTTCGAGGTAACATATATTTTATTTCAGTTTTTTTGATTTATAAAAAATAACGTTTATTGAATTTTTTTCCAAAAATACATTCGTTTAATATCGCGTTACAATATATAATATAAAATTTAATTCAAGTTTCTAGCGGTTTTAGTTCGTGAGATTTTTAGGGTTAACCAAAATTGTCACCTTTTTTAAATTGCTATGGTAAAAAAAACCACACACTCAATTTTGTTGAGTCCTTTCTGCATGTTTCTGCATTATTATCTGTATAACAAAATTTATTTGAAGTCGATATCTCTATTGGTTCTTAAACTATGGACGACGAAACGTACGGACGTACGAACGTACATATGTACAGTACATACGTACACACGCACGCATAGACATCTCCCTAAAAATCTTTCATTTGGACTCTAGGGACCTTGAAACGCCGGGAAATGTCAAAATTTTCATTTCGACAAATCGGACCGATTACAATAACTTCCTATGGGAAGTTAATAAATATGGTTTAAGAGAAAAAAACTTTTTAACGTTTTGAGATTAGAAATAAGAAATTAATTGACAAAGTCCATTCTATTCCAATCTCCTTATCTTCTTAAAGTTAAAACACTTAAGAATCAATCCTAAATTTAAATCAATTTGTAAAAAGTCACTTTATTCGAGAAATTCAATTAGGTTGTTTTAATCATTTAAAATCTATGTTTACCATCAAAATTTAAGTTTGATTTGTAAAAACATACAAAGTAAAATGATACAACAAACTGTCAAAAATCGCGAACCACGCATTAAATAGTGTTTTTAAAGTTCTGCTTAGAATAGACCGGTGATACTATCAGACAAAACAGCGATTAAAATTATAAGTTTTATCTTAATTGCTTTGATAAACCATCAATGTTAGCCATTTTAACCTGCAGTTAAGTTGTTGTAAAATTAGCAAACGCAAACCGAAATTCTTTATTATTATGTTTTTATTATTTAGGCTGGGGGAACAACAATCTGCAAAATAAACAAAACATAATATGAAAACGAAAACGATTTAAAATAATTCTCGATAGGTCGCCGGGGCGCACGAGCGGATACCTACTTATTAATGTAAACAATTTAAAATGTCAAATTCTAAAAAGGGTTGGTTTGTTAGTTTTACAACAGACTCAGTTTGGGGTGGAATTATAAAATTAATAAAAGTTACTACTCAGGGGCGTAGCAACAAAATAATAAAAATGGGCGCCAGGAAGTATTATGGTACTTACCATCACCAATCAAGAAAAAAATTATAAGGAAAGCGGAAACTTACTTCCCAATTAAATTAAAATTCAAAAGTAACTTTTCACTTAACAAAAGATATTTTATTTTATATCTGGGAAACCTTTATAAATATAGGTAGAAAACCCAGAATTTTTTCCAAAAAAAATTATTGTACAATTTAAAAGTGAAATAAAGAACAAGTAAGAAATAGAACAATTGTTGTGCACAAAGGACACAAAGAAAGGTCACCTTGGGAAAGTTCCCGAAGAACAAAGAATTTTACGGACGCGGGTCCCGCAATCTCGGGAGACAAAAGAAACGACCGAAAGTCTAACAGGTTAAATTTTGGCTCTTTATAGCCAACCACAAATTACCAGAAAATACGAACGCACAAAAAAATACTTAGCTTTTGTTTGCAAAATGGATCCTGCCTCTTCCTTTTCCTCACTTCTCAATAACGCCTTCCTCACAGATTTTATATTTTTTTCCTTTCCAATTTTTAAGTTAGTTATCCTCACACAAAACTAACACGATTTTGTTCTTCTTTTTTTTTTTTTTTTCTCAAAAATTCTTCCCCAATTTTACTTTTTTTCAACCTCACTCTTCTTAGCTTTTTTAAAAAAGTGCCATATTCACGGCGAACTTCCCTCATCCAAGAGGCCACGACAAACATGCCATCCTACTCTGACCTTTTATTATGATCTGGTTTTCTCTTTCGGTCTAACTGCGACACCCGGCTTTTTCGCTGGGGTGCATGCCGATTTCAAAAACCAGTCAAACCTTTGTGGTCTCTTTCACATTGGTGATTTGAACACCAACCTTGGCTTAATGGACGAGTTCAGTTCTAATCCGTCAAATCCAATTGGTCTAAAAAAGTAAACGAAAAATTTTTGAGTGTTCGCGAGTAAACTCCCCAGCCCAAACCGGCCCAGTTTAATAACTTGAGGAAAGCGTTCTTGTTCTTAGGAATCTTGGAATTTCTCAACCAAGATTAAGAGGCAGGGTCCGATAGTTTTAAATTTAGACTCTAAACCCTTAGACTTTCGTGCAGACAATTTTAAGGAAAGGGAAAACACATCGCAAGGTGACCTTACTTTGTATTCCGACACTTTAGGCTGGGCATTAAGCCATACTAATTTTAAGGTGGTGTGCCAGTTAGATAAAGGTTGCACACTATTGTTTTTCTCCTTGTGTGGACCACCTGTCACACACTCAATCTGGCCGTCTTCGTGACTCATCCGTCACACAATTGTGTATTTTGTAACCGCCCGTCATCAATTTTGAAAGTGTGGACCTCCTCTCACACAACTCCGCATTACCACTGAAACCTATTTTGTTTGCTTTTCCAAAATACAATAAGAGCAGGACACTGACTGATGGAAAGCAGGATTCAACTGAACTCTTAAAATATTTTGGAGCCGCAACGACGAAAGGAAGGTTAAAAAAGGAAAAAGGATATGAGATAGGCTAGTGAAACTTGTTGTGGTAAATTTTACCGCAACAAAGTTAGGCATCCTTGCAACCTTGAATCGATAGCAAACCCTTGCAAAACCATTAAACCGTTCGTCGGATCTGCCATATTCGTCAATTGCTCTGATACAATTAATTTTATAGTGCCAATACTAGACAACTTTCGGATTCAAAAGGACGAATACGAATTGTTTCGAAGGGTTAAATGGCCCACCCTGTATTTTCATTTCATTAAGCAAAATATTTAATACGTTCAACCCAAGCATATTTTACTTCGTTTTAATTTTCTCATAAATAAATGTGAATATTTCAATAACATTTACAAAACAAATGTGAAGTAAACACTGTAATTTTCTGTCTGTGCTCTGTATTCTGTTTCAATGAATCAGCATTTGTTTTTCTTTTAATTATGTACAAAGTGTCTGTGGAGTCATTTTTCTATTCCTCGTCTTGACTCCATAAGAACTATACACTCTGTCATTAAACTGTCACTCAACATACCATCTAATTACCATATAATTTCTATATCTCTATATTTCTTCGCTCATTGAACTCGTTTGGTATCAGTCAGCGCTTGCTTAAGTTTTATTTTATAACCAAACGTCGCCAGACTTAACGCATAAGCATTACTTTAATGTTATGATTACGTACGGATGAATGAAAGAAGGAACAACCAACCCTCCATTAAGCGTATACCTCTAGACCAGTCCACCACCAATCATGCAACTCAATTACATTTCCGTCAGCTAGCATTAATAGATCCGTCATAAGGCACCATAATGGGCCATTTCATAAAATGAAGGAAGAATATAAAAAAAGAACGAAAGACATTTCCGATAAACAAAATTTCCCAAACAACCACATCATAATATATTTACTATACCGAACCCAACCCAAGTTGAAAAATAAGACCAACGCCGCGCCGACGACGCGATGATGGAATGGCAATGGACTTCAAATGGTTGGACCCCACTCTTCCGTCAAAGTGACGTGCATACCAAATCGCCGAATAAACAAAGTCACCCACTAAAAGGCTTTGTAATGAGACTGACACCGCTTTTCCCCATAAATGCACTTTACCGCGCACATAACACATGACACATACACATGTGTGTTGGATTGAGGGCCTTTTCGTCACACCGCCACTCTACGCCCGGCCGCACTGTCAGAACAGCCATGAAGCAATAAAACAGAGAACCGTAAAAAACTTCTGGGATTTCAGTGTTTTTGAAATCGAAATAGGACCTGACCGAACTCCTTACTGTGCTGTTGCATGGAAAATAGTTTTACAATGAGGATTGATATAGGTATAGTTTTTTTTTTTCTCATTAACGACGTGACCGTGAAATCGTAAATTCCGGTTCTCCCAACTAGTTACGCAACAATATGGGTCCTATTGTATAGTGAATCAGTATATAGAGCGCAGGACCAACGGACAGGATAATTTGCCTAGAAATAACCATTTAGACGAAGTATGTTGGAATCGCATTGCATGCGATTAATTTCTAAACCATTTCCCCGCAGTGAGCCACAAAAGGTTTTGGTAGGGATAGGTTGAAAGAGGGATGGGACAAAGTGAAGTGAATATTCATGAGTTACTCGCATTTTTTCCGAGGAATTCAAGGATTTCGCTCTGACGCCCGTCCTCTTGCTATTTGTAAAATGCGAATTCGACTAGACATTGTGTCCTCAACCGCATGCTGCGTGTGACAGTTTTTCGTTTGAACAGAACAAAAGAGGTCTAGTCAACATACGACTGCCTGCTGGATGCATTGCATTGTAGTCGCTCTTTATTTGATTCCACGAACCAACATTCACATTAAATAGCACTTGATGAAATCGTGTCAACATTTTAGAGGCTCTTTTGCTGGCAAATTAAATGCGCACAAGGACAAATCTGGAAACCCTACGGCTACGGGGGGTAAAGTAGAGCAGTGAATGTAAACGTATGGTCAAACGGACACATCGTATGCATTTCATGTGTGTGATTCCCAGAGACAGAGTGCCAACATCAAATATCTAAAATGTAATCCGCATATGGGGTGTCAAATGCAACAAAACAACGTTCAAGGCTTCAAGTGGACGACGAGGGTTCTGATGCAACAAAACTGTTGACATTAGTTGTACCTACTTACATTATATTCTACACATAAATTTGTATATCTAGCTAGGCATGCTAATGAATGTATTATTAGGGGTTTCTGATGATTGTTAATCGTTTGAGGTGTCGAATGACCAAATGCTTTACATCTGTTAAAAGGTATAATTAAGGGATCTTGAATGGTGATGGTGTGAAAATAAGGGCGTTGGGCGAGCTATATGAGCTACATAATGGTCCATTTCCATATGCATTAGAATCGTATATGGTCAGGTATAAGGATGGAATTATTTTTTGCATTTGATATTTGAGATAATGCTTTTTTTTCAATGAGATAAGTAGAGCAAGAAATTTGCTTTTGTAGTTGCTTGACATAAAGAGGCTACAAAAGCGTTAACTTGTGTATTTAGTGAGAGGGGTGGTGGTAATAAGCATGCAAGGTGATATATACATATCAGAAAAATGTATTTCGTCTGTTTTCCTAACCTTCAACTATTTAGGGAAAATATTTTAAAATAAATACAAAAATACGTATACGCCCAAGGGTACCATTCTTAACTTCCAAAAGGAAGATATTGTATTCGTTTCAATTTGTCGAATTAAAAATTTTGACATTTATCGACATTTCAAAGTCCCTAGAATCTAAATCAAAGATTTTAAAAGAGATGTCTGTGTATGCGTGTGTATGTACTTTTGTTCGTTCGGGAAGCTTTTTTCGTAGTCCATATCTCAAGAATCAGCCGAGATATCGAATTCAAATATGTATGTATGTTATGTTATACCGATAATAACACAGAAAACAGCAAAAAGGACTTTCAAAAAAATTAAGTATTTGGGATTTTACTTGCGACTTATAGGGACTATATGTCAAGTAATGCATTCGTAAAAAATAAAAAAGAGGTGGGATGCGACCCACACTGTCGATTTGTCTTGCTTAAAAAGTTTGTAGGCTTTCGTGTCTTTGGCAATACAAAGTGGTGATTAATCGACTGAAGACAAAAAAATTTACAATAATAAAACCAAAAATATAGCATAACATCTTACTTCATCGAAGGAATCAATCACACCAAAACAGGTCACTTTTGCATTTGGTTGGACTGCTAAGAACAACACGCTCCTTTTCTGGACAATGCTTGTCTTTATTGTCGCAACCTTAGATACCCTCCTGAGTACCCACAATCACTGCCACCAACCTTCACACCGAAGCCAACAGTTGTAGCATTGTAGCTGCTTCTGGGTATTGAAGATGCTTCACGGGGAATAGATCTATCGCAGATATTCAATAATTTAATGCACATTTCATTTAAACTTTTTCACTAAACAATAATTCTTTTACCTGGTAGAATACATTTATAATATTATTCGGTGTTAATATCCAAAATAGTTGCAACGAACTTAAACTTTAACGCAAATAAACCACGGCGAGTTATGAAAACAAAATTAATGAAAAAAGAAAATACAAATTCCATGTTGTCACTTTGACATTTGCAAAAATATTAAGGTATGTTTGTTTTCTTTGCTCCACAATCTGTCATTATTTAGATGTGTTCATGTTTTTTTTTTAATAAAATGGTTTTAGCATGATACTAGTTAGCAAAACAATAAAAAGTGTTTAAAATTAGTGAAAAGTTAGTAGATTACTATTTATATAGTAAATTGTTAACTAGTATTGTGCTAAGGCCTTAATAATAGGTTGTTTAAAATTTTGCGCTAATGTTTTTAATTTTTGACAAGCATTGTTTTTATTTTTTTTTTAATCGTCACTTCGATTTTTCTCAAAATTTTACTGAATGTTGAAAACAATATTTCTTATAAAATAAAATTAGTTTGAAGCCGTAATACATATAAAATTTTTGAATAGATATTTGAATCGAAAATCAATTTTTACCAACTTTTAGTAACGATTTGTTTAGGTTCTTATTTTTGGAAAAAAAACTGTCAATTTGATTTTGCTCAAAATTTTACTGAATGTTGAAAACAATATTTTTAATAAGATAAAGTTAGTTTGAAGGCAATATCCCACAAATTTGAAAAGATATTTGAGTAGAAAATCAATTTTTACCAAGTAATGTTTTTTTAGGTTTTTATTTTGTATAAAAAAAATTGTTAATTTGATTTTTCTCAAAATTTTACCAGAAATCAAAAACGTTATTCTTCGTTGTACAAAATTAATTTGGAGATAAAATCAATTTTTGTTCGTAAAATATTTGAGGTGACACATTTTTTTTTCAGTTTTTTTTACTTATAAAATAACCGTTAATTGGATTTTTTTTCCAAAAATATACTAGTTTGGTATCACGTTACAATTTTATTATTTAAAACTCAATTCAAGTCTCTAGCATTATTGGTTCGTGAGATATTTAGGGTTAACCAAAATTTTCACCTTTTTTTAAATTGCTGTGGGAAAAAAAAACCACTCACGCAATTTTTTTGAGAGTCATTTCTGCATCTTTATGCATTATTATCTGTATAACAAAATGTATTTGAAGTCGATAATTCTACTGGTTCTTGAGCTATGAACGACGAACAAAACTTCGCGAACGTACGGACGTAGGAACGTACGTACACACTCACGCACAGACATCTCTCTAAAAATCGTTTATTTCGACTCTAGGGACCTTGAAACGTACAGGTACATTTAAAATTTTAAAATACACGAAATATTTTTAAACACACTCTTTGGATAAATAAGCAAGTTCGTGCGACCCAGTCGTGTATTTTATTTAATTGCGTCCGAAGAACCATGGTAGTCGCTGACATAGGGTTGAATTTATAGCAAGTGTGAGATTCGAGGATGAACACAAAAACCTTTTTGAAAATGTAATAATTTTTTGTAATGTTTGGTTTTGAAATAAGAATATGGCTTAAAATATAATTTTTCTACCAATGAAATATTTTTGGTTAAGAATCGAAAATCAAATATATTTAAGCCACCTTTTAAAACATCTTAGGTACCTCAACTCATTATATTACATAACCATACTGATAGAAATATGTATTGATTGAAAATGCATACAGTTATAATATAGCACTATTTGTTATTTACTTAAAACCAAAATCTATTTTCTTTTGCTTCTTACGTATTCCATTTGATATTATCTTTCCCAAAAGTATCCATTTCACAAAAGATTCCAAAACTTAGATAACGCCTAAAATATGCCAATCAAATTTCACTTCTACCTTTAAAATAAATCTCTTATTGATCTATCCGAAACAAAAGATCTAACCTTCTCTCCTCCTTTTTCTATATTACACGCAACACTGACACCAACTAAAGCGACTTACTTTAAATCAGATAATCACAAACCCTCCTTTTGGTCGGTGCATTATGCAGTTCGACGGCGGCGTCCTCTGATCACTGAGGACATTTACATTACACCTACCCTCACTTTTTGCATTTCCCGATTTGTGCTTCGCTAAGTCTAATAGTTCCTAAAATCCAAAACCCATATACAACCAAAACAATACCAATGTCTAATCCTTGAATACGTTATGTTTGTGCCATTATTTAAAATGCGGTGAATCCTTGTTTATATGCATTGTTTGCCATTGTAGCACTCACAATTGACACAATGGAACTTCTAAGAGGATTTTCGAGGGCACCTCCATTATATGGCGAATTCCAGAAGCATTTTCATCTACACCGCTTGATGACGCTGCGCTGCTGGCTTCTATGTCTGATAATGCACTACGTTGCCACCACTGCTATATAGTGCCATGCCATGTATGCTCTAGATCTATATGTAACAAGGATTATTGTCTTACTCTGGGGCTAAGTGCACAAACACCAACAAAAACAAAAAAACGAAAACAATGATGACATTATGGTTCACTAGGGGACACTCTCACAACGATTTTATCTTCATCTCAGATGGCCTTTCAAGTCCTTTAACAAAATCCCTCTCCAATATGTGATACCTGAATTGTGGATTTTTCGAGAAGATAAGCTACATATTTGGAATTTTATAGGGACAAACAAAATGATAAAAAGGGATTACCATTACAGAGAGAGAGAGTGCCATAGGTCTGGTCTGCGGAGTACTTCGATTCGACTGGCATGGCGTCCGACATTGTGATGTGATGTCCTTCAAAAACAACGTTAGGGGTGCACATCACATTGTATAGGTAGATTGTGATAAGGATGTCAAGAGGCTCTAAATATTTGTGTGGAAAGTTCGTCTCCATTATCAGATCAGCTATATACTGTACGCTATGCATATAAAGGTGAAAGTGTTTTTTGTGTGGACGGACGATTCTATTTAATTTGTCAGTGTGAGTTTAATTTATGTACTCCAATTAATGCTGGTTGATAGTGATGGCACCTTTATGTTGAAAAGGTGTTTGACGAAGGTTTACCAGGTTTTCACGTTTCCGGTGATATTAAGCAGACACAGAGTGTTTTTTTTTTTGACGGATTAAATGCATACTAACGCGGATGACTAAGCGCCAGTTTTATAAAAAAAAAAACTGTATTGAAAACAAAGCAACTGAGAGTATGTCAAAACAAAAAGATTAAAAAAAAGAGGCTGGGATGCGACCCACACTGATAACTTCCCATCCCGTCTATCGATTTGTCTAAATGTATCAATTCTTACCAAATTTGCGTTCTATTTTTTGTAGATTTTATTTTTTTATGAAAAAACGGATTGTTGGATTTTTATAAAAAAATTACTGAATATCAAAAACAATATTTTCTGTGAAATAAAATAAGTTTGGAATGATTTATAATTTTGACCAAGTTGATGTTTATGTTTGATTTGAGAACAATTTAAGTGTTGATTCTCATCGGCTTTGTTGGTCTTTTTGATAATTAAATGAAAACAGTTTTCATCTGGTTTTTCCCAACGTTTCGACGGTGATTGCAATGTCACAGTTGCGATGAATAAGAAAGAGTATGAAGAGAAGATGATAGAACTTCTGTCTGACCGCTCTACATATAGAGTCATGAGAACGACCCCCTCACCACCCTGCAAAACAAAAACAATGAATTTGTTAAATGGTTACACGCTAACAAGATCATCGACGAAAGAGAGAAAACAAAAATGACCAACTACACAGCACAAATACCTGCTATATATGGACTACCGAAAATACACAAACAAAACATGCCTCTCCGCCCGATAGCATCATCGATGAAAGTGCCTTGTTACGAACTCTCCAGGTTCCTTGGTAGAATATTACAGTGTGTCACGAAAGAATCTCCCCACTCAGTCAGAAATTCGTTAGAGTTCAAGTGCAAAGCGAAAGATTTAATAATCGATAAAAATGAAGTTTTGGTTTCTTACGACGCTGTTTCTCTGTTTACTAATGTTCCTGTTCAACTTGCAGTCAACATTATTAAAAGGAAATGGGAAATTATAAGCGAAAACACAAAGTTGAGCCAAAGCAAATTTCTCGAATTGTTTAATTTTTGCATAAAGGACAATAACTACTTACAGTTTAAAGACAATTTGTACAAACAAATACATGGTATGCCAATGGGAAATCCTCTTTCCCCGACGATTGCTGACTTGGTTTTAGACTATTTGCTTGAAGAATGTTTTAAACTAAACTACAGACCTAAGTTTATAGCAAAGTACGTTGATGATATTTTCGCGATTGTTAAAAGAGAAGAAATTGACAATGTGCTACGATGCCTCAACCAATTCAACGAAAAGATCCAGTTTACCGTAGAGAAGGAAGAAAGTGAGTCAATAGCATTTTTAGACGTTAAAATCTATCGGGAAAACGACCGTCTATCTTTCGACTGGTATCAGAAGGATACGGCATCTGGAAGACTTGTCAATTTCCGATCTAATCAAGCCAAACACATACGTATGAACACAGCATCCAATCTCATAAATAAAGTCTTTGCGTTGAGTGACCCAAAATACCACTCCGCCAATGAGAAAAAAGTCACACAAATACTCATTGACAATAGCTTTCCGATAGAAATCATAAGAAACTTGATACTTCGTCAAAAACATCAAGTTTCTTCCGGAAATAAGTTAGAAGAGAAGAAAGGTGTTTATAAAAGTGTTGTGTATGTTCCCAAACTCTCGGAAAATTTCAAAGAAGTTGTCGCCAAAAACAACCCGGACGTGAACTTAGCATATAAGTCAAACCAGACAGTTGCATCTCTATTTACATGCCTAAAGACGAAAACGGACAAGGATCGCCGCTCAGACGTAGTTTACAAAATAAACTGCAAAGGAAAACCGGACGAGCCATGCAATCTCTGTTACATTGGCACAACAAAACAACTCCTTCGACAAAGAATGGCTAACCACAAATCAGACATTCGCCAAAAAAACCCGGAAAAGACAGCACTAGCATGCCACACCATCGAAACAGGACATCAACCAGATTTTGAAGGAGTCCAAATTCTTGCAACGGAGAAACATACATCCAAACGCTATACATTAGAAACACTTCACATAATAAATAACAAAAATAATATGAACCGCAAACAAGACACTCAAAACATATCCGCCGTTTACTGTTCCTTAGTTTCAGACACAAACAATTCAACAGTTTACATTTAACAGTTGACAAGTCTTCAAATCGGAAGCGCTTTAAATTTTAATTGTTTTAATTGTTTAAATTGTTTAAATTGTTTTTTAATGTTTTTGTAATATTCAAATCAATGTAAGTCATACGTATACGCTTTACATAATATTCATATGTATTAAATAAACTTTTTTATCATTTTTGTGAATAAAGACATCCCCTGAAGAAGACGGCAATCACCGTCGAAACGTTGGGAAAAACCAGATGAAAACTGTTTTCATTTAATTATCAAAAAGACCAACAAAGCCGATGAGAATCAACACTTAAATTGTTCTCAAATCAAACATAAAATAAGTTTGAAGCCAATATTTGTAATTTTTGAAAAGCTATTTGAGTCGAAAGTAAATTTTTACCAAGTTTTAGTATTGTTTTCTTTTAGGTTTTTATTTTTTGTAAAAAAACTGTCAATCTTACATTTCTCGAAATTTTACCGAATGTTGAAAACAATATTATTTATAAGATAAAATTAGTTTGAAGCCATAATCTCAAATTTTTGAAAAGATATTTGAGTCGAAAGCCAATTCTTACCAACTTTTGTTAATTTTTTTGTTAAGGTTTTTATTTTTTGTAAGAAAACTGTCAATTCGATTTTTCTCAAAATGTTTCCTAATGTTGAAAACAATAATTCTTATAAGTAAAAATTAGTAAGAAGCCATAATCTCAAATTTTTGAAAAGATATTTGAGTCGAAAATCAATTTTTACCAACTTTTGTTAAATTTTTTTTCGGTTTTTAATTTTTTGTAAAAAAACTGTCAATTCTATTTTTTTCAAAATTTTACTGAATGTTGAAAACAATATTTTTTGAAAGATAAAGGTAGTTTAAAGCCAATATCTCAAAGTCTTGAAAAGATATTTGAGTCAAAAATCAATTTTTACCAACTTTTATTAATTTTTTTTAGGTTTTTATTTTTTGTAAAAAAAACTGTCAATGCGATTTTTCTCAAAATTTTATCAGAAGTCAAAAACATTATTCTTCGTTGCACAAAATTGTTTTGGAGATTAAATCATATTTTAGTCGTAAAATTTTCGAAGTGACAAATTTTGTTTTCAGTTTTTTTGATTTATAAAAAAAAACCGTTAATTGGATTTTTTTCCAAAAATATAATTGTTTTGTATCACGTTACAATATGTATATAATATAAAATTTAATTCAGGTCTCTAGCGTCATTGGTTCATGAGATATTTAGAGTTAACCAAAATGTTCTTTCTAAAAATCTTTTATTTCGACTCTAGGGACCTTGAAACGTCGAGAAATGTCAAAATTTTCAATTTGACAAATCGGACCCATTACAATAACTTCCTATGGGAAGTTAACTAGAGATTCAATAGGAGATTAAAAGCGAGGAACTTTTTTTTTTGAAATAAAATACCACTTTTTCTAGGAAATTTCAAGTTTTTTTGGCTTTATAGCTAATAATTATGGGATTTAATACTTTTAAAAATAATTTAAGGCACATGGCCTCCGTTAGCGTGCTTCCTAAATGCCACCCATGTCATCCTGTCAATATAATTTTGTACCACTTATTTTTTTAATATACTCGGTCTTTTTGCGTCAATATTTTGTCAGATGTTGGCTTTTAAATGATCAACATTTTTATTTGAATACTGTTAACTTTTTAGGACGAGAGCTGGTCATGAGCAGAAACATAATATGCTGATGACATTGACAATCGGAAGAACTCAGCGTGATGTCAATGGGGCTTTTGTGAGTATTGAGGCAGAGGCGGGTTTAACGGTTAATGAGGGCAAAACAAAAAACATGCTGTCGTCAAGAAAGGACTAACAACACCGACGTCTTGGTCAAAATGTCACCATCGACAGACGTAAATTTGAGGTAGTTAAGGACTTCGTCTATCTAGGCTCCGCTATGAATGCATAAAACAACACCAGCGCTGAGATCAAACGAAGACTAAATCTTAATAACCGCTGTTTTTTTGGGCTAAGAAAGCAATGGAGTAGCAAAGCCCTCTCTCGAGGGACCAAAATGTCGCTATATAAGACCCTCATCATCCCCGTCCTGCTATACGGTGCAGAAGCATGGACTATGACAAAAGCGAATGAAAGCACCTTGAGTCGTTTCGAGAGAAGAGTTCTTCGTGTGATCAACAGTCGCGTATGCATAGAAAGGGAGTGGTGGAGAAGATGGAACGACGAGCTGTACGGGCTGTACAGCGACGTAAACTTAGGCAGAAGGGTAAAAGTCCAACGACTAAGATGGCTGCGTCAAGTAGAGCGCATGGAAACCAATGCTCCGGCCCGGAAAGTCTTCGAATCCACACCCACAAGACAGCGTAGTGGAGGAAGACCGCGGATCAGGTGGCGCGCACAAGTGGAAAATGACCTCACCCAACTTGGAGCGCGAAACTGGAGACATCTAGCTAGGGACCGTGCTAGATGGAGAAGTTTGTTGGGTGGTTCACATAGGACTGTAGAGCCACCTTAAGTAAGTAAGTAACTTTTTAGGTGAACAACTTTTCACCAATTACTTACTTACTTAAGGTGGCGCTACAGTCCGCGATGGACCTGCGCCTCAACTAACCAGCTCGGTCCCTAGCTACCTGTCTCCAGTTTTGCACGCAAAGTTGGTTGAGGTCTTCTCTCTCTACTCCCTCTACTGCGGCGTCCCTCGAGATTGAATTCGAAGAACTTCCGGGCTGGATCGTTAATGTCGATTTGCTCTACATGACCCAGCCATCTAAGTCGTTGGAATTTAATTCTGATAACAAGCTGTACAGCCGCTGTACAGCCCATACAGTTCGTCGTTGTATCTTCTCCTCCATTCTCCATCTTTGCAGGACCAAAAATCACCCGAAGAATTTTTCTCTCGAAGCATCCTAAGACGCTCTCAATTTTCTTTGACAGGGTACAGGCTTCAGCGTCATAAATGAGAACCGCGATGATGAGTATCTTATAGATGGTGATCTTATAGATGCTCGAGAGAGGACTTTACTTCTCAGTTGCCTTCTAAGTCCATTCGTTTATTTCAGACCTGGTGTCGATGCCTGAGCTTAAAGCGGTGCCTAGGTAGACAAAGTCCTCAACTACCTCAAAGTTATAGCTGTCCATTGTGACGTTTTGTTCAAAAGACGTCGTCGTTCAATGTTCTTTTTTGATGACAACATATACTTGGTCTTGCCCTCATTGACTACTAAACCCATCTTCTCCGCTTCCATCGCAATGCTCAAAAATGCTTTACTGACATCACGCTTTGATCTTCCAATTATGTCAATATCATCTGCGTATTCGAGTAATTGGATGGACCTTTGGAAGATTGTGCCTCTAGTGTTGACGGTTGAATTTTGCACAATTCTTTCCAGAACGATGACAGTGCATCACCTTGTCTAAAACTTTTTTGACATCAAATGCATCGGTGACTTTTCACCAATTATATTTTAAAATATATTGACTTTTTTCAACAAAGGATTACGATTCTCTAAACCTTTAAGCGAAGAAATTAGTAAACATATTTCATACGAAAAATTGGTCAATTTTTTATTGTTATGAATGTTGGAGGAACTATTTTTATCAGAGCGTAAAGGTCATGTAAAATGCCTTATAATAGAAAAGTTCAGATTTTCTCAAAGAAAAATATTTTTCAAACTTTAGTTCCTAAGGGTTGCCATTAATATTACAAAATTGCATATCTCCTGAAAGCTTTTGTTTTACCTATCACAGTCCACCTTAATTTCATTCTGAATGTTCACCTCTTTTACCATCTCTAAAATATCTACGTTTTGGCAAATTTTAAATAATAAATATTTTCACATCTAATTAACCCGATTCCCAAAAGACCTTCATTAGATTTTATATCATTTCATTTAAAATCTAGGTGAGTCACATATTAAATTGCATTATCCCATCAGCATATGTTTCAAAAAGATTTTTCTCCCACCATATCGTCCTCATCGTCCTCATCGTCATCATCATCTGTGTATAGCCCTCTCTGCATTGTATTCCCAGTTCAATTCATATTAAATGTGATATTTCCCAACTAGGTATAACCCTGTCGTCTGCCCTAAGGGTATTAAAATAGGTCACACCCAAGGGTTTCTCAATTCCTTTCCGTTAAATAACTAAAAACTTGATTAAATCAAATCCAATTGAAAAAAAGTAAACCTTTTGAGATTTCTACTGATATCTACTTAGGCACTTTTTTTTGCTATGTTCAATCTACGATCCCCAATTGGGATCCTTTCGATAAAAATTTCACAGACATATGCTTCGTGAAAATCCAACTGGAATGTTAAATAGCCTTAAGGTGTTCATGTTCATCTCCCTTCAGCTTTAAAAGGGTGCATTGACTGCATGTAATGTGGGTTGTGGGTGGATTGAGAGTAGAGGGTGTTGATGGCTGGTGATGTTTATATTGGTAATCGTGTTGCATGGCAGCGGCCACCAGTTGCTCTTACGTGTGATGAGTCGTTCTTTCCTTCCAGCTGGGGGTGATTTGAGTGGACTAAGGGTTTTTTTTCGAGAGACATTTTAAGCGCATGTCCTTTTTTGTGGATCTTGTTTAATGTAGTATTTAAAATGCTCTCTCGCTCTCTAATTTGCTCTGAGATATTTTTCCCCACCATTGGCATATGAAAAACCAAGTTTCAACTGGACCATAAACTTGGGGCTCTTTTGATGGGTAAGTGTGGGTTTGTTTACAATCAGGATTCAGTTCCTTTCGTGACGGTATCTTACACGAACGTTATAACGGAAAGTTTAATACAATTTTCGATTCTTGTATCCTTAAGATATTCTACATAAATTTTCGGCAGCTTTATCGTGAGTTGAAACAATCCAAGTGGCCACAAATGTCGACAGTCTGTGTTGTGATTACGAATTGATAACACGTGTTTTTGAGAAGATAACGATTTAGTGTTTCTATAATCGTTTTTATAATTGCTTTGGTAATACAAATGATAAAAAAGTGTTTTTAAAAAAAATTAATAAATCAAACAAATTGAAAGCTTTTTGAAGTAAAATAGTTTTGAAAACAAAACAAAATATATGTAAGTGTAAAAGTGGATCTAGGATAATTTTGTATGACTTATAAAAGGTTCAGTTTGATGTAAGTTCATATTATTAGTGATATTTAACACAATATACATAAGTAATATATATTACATTATTTTAATATTAAAAGAAATTTTAATACAATTTTTCGCCCAATCACCGTTAATAGTAAATTCTAATTTTAAAAATAATTTGTTTAATTAGGAAAAAACAAACACAAATACAGTTTTAAGTTTTGAATAAACTGTCATTTATGTTAGAATTTTCATAACGTGAAATGTAAGGATTTCTTTTAATTGAATGTAAAAAAATCTACTGAATGCCAAGCTCTTTAAAACACAATAATTAACTCTAATTTGAGTTACATTTTGTTTTTCAATACCAAACAATTGCCTTGGGAGTTATATCTTATTGATTTGATTGTTTAATGTTAATATTATATATAAATTAAGAAAGTGGCGCCAAATTAAATTAAATTAGGTGGCGCAACAGTCCGTAGAGAACCAGGGCCTAGTGACTTACAACTCTCAACCATTCCTGTGTGCGAATAATTGCAGGAATGGAGGGGACCTACAGTTTTATGCCGAATCCGAACGGCTAATTTGAGAAAGCACTTTTTCATGACTAGCATTACTCTTGGAGAATTTGTCAATTCCTCGCAAGAATGGTACCCGTGAAAACTTTTTGTTTTTATTAAGGTGGCACAGGCAGGGATTGAACCCAAGACCTCTCGCATGACAGTCCAACGCACTTACCATCATGCCACGGGTACTACGCCAAATTAGAAGTAGTATTAAACCAACTTCAGTTAAGGATTAAGATTAAAATTTGTAACATTGGTAATGATAAAGAGAATGCCCTTATATAAAAAATATTAAAATTATATCGTTCGCATAAGACTAACCCTTAGTCCCGTGGCATTATGGTTAGATCGTTAGACTCTGTCATGCCAGAGGTCTTGGATTCAATTCCTACCTGTACTCTCTAAAGTTTTTTTCACGGGTATTGCCTCATGCGAAGATTTGACAAATCCTTAAAAGTAATTCTTATCATAAAAAGGGCTTTCTCAAATCAAGTTTCGGCTCAAAACTGTAGGTCCCCTCCATCTCTGACAGCAGTACTCGCACACAGGATTGGTTGAGAGTTGTAAGTCACTAGGCCGTACTTCTCAGCTAATTTTTGCGCCATATAATTTATTGATTATATGCTTACTTTTTTTTCAGTATAGTATAGTTTCTACAGGGTTTTTGGTATAGGGTACACCAAAAGGCTTAAGTAAGTAGGTTGGGTTAAGACAAGAAACAAATTGTAAGGAATTAGGGAATTATTTCAGTCCCCTCGTTTAAGTGGGAAGAGCAATTTTCTAAAAAAATAACTTAAAACGTACGAACAAAATGTTTTAAAAATAACGGTAACACATACAGAGTCATGCTATAAAAGAAAGTTGTTTAAGTACCTGAACAGTTTTTGATAAAATAATTTTTAAACTTAATACGAGTATTTCAAAAACCTCTATGTTAAGGGTTACCTATGTGAAAATATTTTCAATTTTATTACAGAGAATTTATTTGGTTACTAAAAATTTCGTTAAAATTGTAAAAGTAACGGTAAAAAATTTTACAAACTTTCTTAGACAATTATATATGTACATAATTAAAATTTTGAATGACAAAATAGTTTGAACAAAAATGTTTTTGTTTTCATTTTTAAGGTTTTCAAGTTATGATTATAAATATTAAATTAACACGGGAGCTATTGTTTTAAAAGTCATTTACAGTTAAGAGTGTTGCATTCTAATGAAAGCAACATTAAGAAACTCCGTAGTTATATGGATTTATTAAATAACGAAATTCGACAGTTTGTGTTTTTAACTTAAGTAAAATGTTAAGATACATAATATTATGATACCTTAAACGTTTTAAATTTTCAAAATATTATTTTTGATCTAGTTAGTATCTAAAACCATTTAACTAACACATATAGTTATTACCAAAGCTAGTTAGTTATAAATATATTTTAGTAAAAAATATTAAATTTAGTGAAAATTTAATGTATACAAGCGTTTGCCACGCTGTTCATCAACATTTCAAATCAAAATTTCTTATTTCTTTGTTATGAAATCAAACACCAAATTTTCTTGAAAATCCTTTTTTCTTTAATAATAATCTTATTATCTATAAGAAACAATTTTAATTAATATATTTGAGAACAATATCTAAAAGCAAAAAAAAACAGGAAAACTTAAAACCTTTCTTTTAAACATCACCTTATTAAAGAATAAAATTTATCACTTTTCCTTTTATCAATAATTTCCCTCAAACTGATGAATATGTAATGTAATAACATTCATTCTTAAAGAACCACAATCAAAACATTAACAATACCAAATGTAAACAGAGCCGCATAGTAAAACTTTCATTGATACATTATACCATAGTATTGAATCATAATTTTGTTGTTCCCTTTGACCAACAAAATCGAGTGCAAAGACATCGCTTGGTGACGATGCATTATGAGTGGCATAGAATGTATTTTATTACATTGATCCAGAATGCAAAGTTATGACTTATGAGTAATAAAATTGTTACAAATAAATTTTGTATAATAGAAGAATCAAAGAATATTAATAATCAATAATCATAGTAACGAATCCCACGTTCATCGATTCAATTTGCAATAGAAATATATGGCCCGCAGAGACGTTAGTCAAAGAATTTCCCCAAAATCAAAAACGAAGTGTTTTTTTGAAAACCAAGCCAAAAAACTCAACAGGCTTGCCCTCTTCTACCAAAACTTAAGAGGACTTCGTAGTAAGACTGCTGACATTTTTCTTAACTCCCAATCATTTCCACATGACGTATTCGTTTTGACAGAAACTTGGCTTAATTCAAGCTGTTCCGACACAGAACTTTTCAGCCAAGAGTTCGAAGTTTACAGAAATGATCGTCATGTTGGTAGTGCAAAGGATTTAGGTGGAGGTGTTCTCATAGCGGTAAAAAAATACATATTTCTCTTCTTCTGTATCTTTTCCATTTGAATTATCAATTGAACTGGTATGTGTAAAGATAATGGCACAGACAAAGACTATTTTCATTTTAAACGTTTATATTCCTCCAAAAAGTTTAGAGCCTGTTTATAGCGAACTCTCCTTAGCATTAGACTTTTTTATCAGTTTGCCCTGCGCTGACACCAATATTTTACTTCTAGGTGATTTTAATTTACCACAAATTGACTGGATTTTATCGGAAGACGAATCTTGCCTTGAAGCCTCTCTCTCTTCTTCACAATTGGAACTATCTTTTCTCGATAAAATCCTTCTTACTGACTTACAGCAAACAAGCTGTATTAAAAACTCAAAAAATTGAATTCTTGATTTAGTATTTTCTTCTGACGCTATTAGTACTAGATCAGGTATTACTAATATTGATAAATATCACACCGACCCCCCCCCCCTGGACATTTTTCTTGACTTAAGTAATCACTTTACTGAACACATAAATTCCTTTGATTGCTTATATAATTTTGACTTCAGAAGAGCTAATTTCCAGTTGTTGTCTGAAGATTTAACCATTTCGGGAATTGCTGATACTTTAGCATTTTCTAATATTGACGAAGCAGTTTCAAATTTTTGTAAGATCCTTAATTATAGTTTGAAAAAAAAGTTCCTTTAAAGAAATCAAGAAATACACAAACTTTAGCCACCCTTGGTACACGAAAGAATTTCGTTTACTTCGTAACAAAAGAAATAAGGCATGGAAAACTTATCTCAAAACTCTGTCTCCAATCAACTTCTCTGTTTATGTTGAATTTAAGTCTCTTTCTAATTTTGTATACGCTAGTTATGTTACTGATATGGGCACCTCTTTGAAAGAGAATCCGACACAGAACTTTTCAGCCAAGAGTTCGAAGTTTACAGAAATGATCGTCATGTTGGTAGTGCAAAGGATTTAGGTGGAGGTGTTCTCATAGCGGTAAAAAAATACATATTTCTCTTCTTCTGTATCTTTTCCATTTGAATTATCAATTGAACTGGTATGTGTAAAGATAATGGCACAGACAAAGACTATTTTCATTTTAAACGTTTATATTCCTCCAAAAAGTTTAGAGCCTGTTTATAGCGAACTCTCCTTAGCATTAGACTTTTTTATCAGTTTGCCCTGCGCTGACACCAATATTTTACTTCTAGGTGATTTTAATTTACCACAAATTGACTGGATTTTATCGGAAGACGAATCTTGCCTTGAAGCCTCTCTCTCTTCTTCACAATTGGAACTATCTTTTCTCGATAAAATCCTTCTTACTGACTTACAGCAAACAAGCTGTATTAAAAACTCAAAAAATTGAATTCTTGATTTAGTATTTTCTTCTGACGCTATTAGTACTAGATCAGGTATTACTAATATTGATAAATATCACACCGACCCCCCCCCCCTGGACATTTTTCTTGACTTAAGTAATCACTTTACTGAACACATAAATTCCTTTGATTGCTTATATAATTTTGACTTCAGAAGAGCTAATTTCCAGTTGTTGTCTGAAGATTTAACCATTTCGGGAATTGCTGATACTTTAGCATTTTCTAATATTGACGAAGCAGTTTCAAATTTTTGTAAGATCCTTAATTATAGTTTGAAAAAAAAGTTCCTTTAAAGAAATCAAGAAATACACAAACTTTAGCCACCCTTGGTACACGAAAGAATTTCGTTTACTTCGTAACAAAAGAAATAAGGCATGGAAAACTTATCTCAAAACTCTGTCTCCAATCAACTTCTCTGTTTATGTTGAATTTAAGTCTCTTTCTAATTTTGTATACGCTAGTTATGTTACTGATATGGGCACCTCTTTGAAAGAGAATCCTAAAAAATTTTGGAAACTTGTAAACTTAAAGAAAAAATCAGATGGCTTTTCAGTTAACTTCACTTACAAGAACCCTTCGTTAGATAAAACTGTTGATATCTGTAACGCTTTCGCAACAAATTTCCGTGATTCATTTGTTAATAGCCTTGAAGAAGTTGATGAGGTATTTTTTCATAATCTTCACTCCTTTTCGCAAACTAGCTGTAGTCACATCTCTGTGCTACAGAGTACGGTCCTTGATCTTTTATCCGCGTTGAATGATGACTGATCAGCCAGTCCCGATGGTATTCCCCCCATAGTATTAAGAAAGTGTAAAAATGTTTTAGTTGAACCCCTTACGTTCATATTCAAACTTTCTCTAAAAACAGGTAAATTTCCCAGTATATGGAAGAAGTCATTTCTAACACCAATTTTCAAGAAAGGTAACAAAGAGCATACAAACTACAGGCCCATTGCAAAGCTCTCTTGCATTCCTAAATTTTTTGAACAAGTTGTTTGTGATAGTGTAACATTTTTTCGTTCGTAAAAATCTCATTTGCGAAGTTGACTGTGTATACACTGACTTTTCTAAAGCTTTTGACCAACTTAGCCACGGAATTATTTTATTTAATTTTTTATTTATCTTAGCTTTTATCAAATCATATACCTTGAAAACAGATGCTATGAGGTAAAATTTAGAAATTGTCATTCTGAGCCTATTGTTGCTCAATCTGGTGTTCCCCAGGGAAGCCATCTTGGCCCTTTTTTATTCATCCTGACTATTAACGACGTATCGTCATGTCTACGCTCAAGTGAAGTTCTCGCATTTTTGCTGATGACATGAAAATTTTTAAGATAATAAAGTCTACCCATGATCGTATCCTTTTACAAGCCGACATTGATAGTTTCACATTTTGGTGTGGGAAAAATAGCCTTGCCCTCAACCCTTTAAAACGCCAGACGATAAATTTTACTAAAAAACGAATCGGTAGTGTATTTGATTATTGTATATCACAGCAAAAACTCTGTCGCGTCTTCACATTTAAAGATTTAGGTGTTAATTTTGTTCCAACTTAGAATTTACACATCACATTAATTTTATTTTCAATAAGGCAAGTTCTATGCTTGGTTTTATAAAACGCTGGGAAAAGGAGTTCAATGATCCCTATGTTACTCTTTCTTTGTACAATTGCCATGTTCGTCCTCATCTTGAATATGTTTCGCAAGTATGGACTCCCTATTACGAAATTCATAGAAAACGTATTGAATCAGTTCAACATAATTTCATTCGCTTTGCCCTAAAGGGTCTTCCTTGGGAATTTCCTTATGATCTGCCTCCCTATGAACATCGTATTCTGCTTCTTTAAATGCAATCTCTCCATCAAAGGCGTGTTAATAATGACTTAGTATTTTTCAACCACCAATTAATGGTGAAATTGATGCACCTTATTTGCTATCTTGTGTATATTTGAATTACCGAGGCGGAACTCATCACCTATTTGATTTTATACATATTGACTTCCATAGAACTAAATATGGGAAGAATGAAGCATTTTATATAACTTAACGAATGAGCATTTTATATAACTTAAACTGTTCATCGATAGATTGAAATCTAAATAAGGTGATATTAAAATCATTGTTTAGAACCAGTGCTTGATTATCGTAAACATCTTTATATAATTAACTTCCCATAGGAAGTTATTGTAATGGGTCCGATTTGTCAAATTGAAAATTTTGACATTTCCCGACGTTTCAAGGCCCTAGAGTCGAAAAAAAAGATCTTTAGAAAGATGTCTGCGCGTGCGTGTGTACGTACGTTCGTACGTTTTCACGTAGGTACGTCCGTACGTTCGCGACGTTTTTTCGTCGTCCATAGCTCAATACCAGACGAGATATCGACTTCAAATTGGTTGGTTTTGGTTTTTTTACCATAGCAGTTAAAAAAAAAGGTGAAAATATTGGTTAACCCTAAATATCTCACGAACCAATAACGCTAGAGACTTGAATTAATTTGTATATTATATATTGTAACGTGATACCAAACAAGTATATTTTTGGAAAAAATCCAATTAACGGTTTTTTTTATAAATCAAAAAAACTGAAAAAAATATTTGTCACCTTGAAAATTTTACGAACAACAAATGATTTTATCTCCAAAATAATTTTGTGCAAGGAAAACTAACGTTTTTGAGATCTGGTCAAATTTTGAGAAAAATCGAATTGAAAGATTTTTTTTTTTTATAAAAAATAAAAACCTAAAAAAAAACATTACTCAAGGTTGGTAAAAATTTTGACTTAAATATCTTTTCGAAAATTTGAGATTAACGCTTCCAACTTATTTTATCTTATAAGAAATATTGTTTTTAACATTCGGTAAAATTTTGAGAAAAATCGAAGTGACAGTTTTTTTACAAAAAATAAAAACCTAAAACAAAAAATTAATAAAAGTTCGTAAAAATTGATTTTCGACTCAAATATCTTTTTTAAAATTATATAAAAAATATTGGCTTCAAAATAATTTTACTCACAAAAAATATAATTTTCAAGATTCAGTTAATTTTTATTAAAATCCAACTGTCAGTTTTTTCATACAAAATTAAAATCTACAAAAAATAGTACGCAAATTTGCTAAAAATTAATGTTTGGTTCTTGATATCTCGTGAACAGTAGAAGATATTGACTTCAAATTAATTTCATTCATCCAATTTGTATTTGTTTATATAAGAAATAAAAACTTTTAAGAAATGCTACCAACATTGGTAAAAATTGTCATCTATTAGAATAATTAAACTGACACCTTTTTTAACAAAACACCAAAACCTACAAACCTTTTAAGCAAGACAAATCGACAGACGGGATGGGAAGTTATCAGTGTGGGTCGCATCCCAGCCTCTTTTGTTTTGTTCTGTAATAATTCATGTTAAATGTTAATTATGTTTTGTATTTTGTGCGTGTGTTAGGCTTTAATTGTATTATTATCTTACTAACAAGTAACACATGCACTTATGATGAGCCTCTGATCGTAGTTTAAAGCTTGCTATAAGCTAACTACTTTCTGAAAATTCTGAAGTGTATCATAAGTGGGGATAGCCCAAATAATTTGTAAAAGAATTTAGGTATAAATAGCTGTATAAGAATTGTAAATAAAATCAATTCCTAACTTGAAAATCTTCGGGGTAAAGTCTAATTAGCAATATAAAGCGTGCTACGCAATATAGCTTAGGGATATACGAGTACAACAAATATTTTGTCTCTTATTATTCCTATTTCTTCCCAAATCGTCCTTTTTTTACTGAATACAAAAATTATATTAAAGTATAATCATAGATCAATCGAAATGCATAATTAAGATACCTAATTACTTACTTAACCAAACCTTTAATTACTCATAAGACTAATTAAGTTGTAGCCAAGCAAGTTGTCACTCTTCTTATAGTTGTAGTATAAAATTAAAAAAAAAAAAAATAATTATCTAGTCTTTTCATATTTATATATTTTTCTTTCTGTCCCATATGTTCATCCAATTTTGTTTATATCACTGCACAAGAAGTGTTGATCAAAACACAAAATAGTCAGTACACTGTATAAAAAGAAAAATGTGTTGGAAAAAGCGGAAAAACTAACAAAGCGTAGAAGCATCCTTATACGTGCGGAAAATTACCAAATGGCTTGTGAAATGTCATACTCCAACTCATTCTGAAATCCTTTTCGTTCGTTTTTGTTTCATTTTCCCTGATGGCTTTAAATAGAACCAAGCTTCCCCCTTGACAAGTAAAAAGTATACCCATCTAGTATATATAGTATATTATACTCGTACTCCATCTCAAGCCATCCAGATGAAAATAGCAAAGCCTTTTCAGAGCATATCATGTCAGTTATACGTAATACGTTTCATATAGCAAAGACCCAAGTATCCTTTTATATTGTATAGTAGAGGATATATCCTGTCCTACTCCCTAGAAAAACAAAAACAAAAACAAAACATCCCTTCTCACGCCCGACTCACCATTCACTTTACTAACAAGTATATATAGGTACATCACAATCACAGCCCACTACTCTGCTTAACTATCACTGCCATCACCAACAACGACGACAATAAGGACAATATGGATGAACGAACAAGCTGGTGTTTTTAATCCTCTTAAATACCGTTAGATACTTCATTATTTTCACTAAATATAAATTAAATACACAACTAGGTAACTATATAATAGAGTAGACATGCGATTGTCGTAAATGGTTACAGTGACAGTAACAGTGACAAAACTACAACTATTATGCAAAGGACAACAAAAAGGACGACCATCTACAGATAGACTTGGACTTGACTAGAAATAGGAAGGTTTGAAGTCATATTTTGTCCTAGAAGAGTTTATTCTTCAAACTGTCACCATTAGGAGATAAATACCACCCAAAAGTGTTGTTTCTTCTTTCGTAGATATAACTGGGTCCTTGGGTGATGGTTATAAGTCCTTCAAATGCATGTTCGAGGACAAGGTTTTCGTGTCATTTCTGGACAAAAATAAAAATATTTCAGAACAAAATAACAAACACACAGAGTCTAAAAGTTGACATCAACACTATCAGCGCACATCACAACAACCCAAAAACATTCAGTAGGAAAACAAAAATCAAAAAAAAAAAGAATAACGAAAAACAGAAGAAACTCGTAGGGATTTCGGGATTTGTTTCATATTTTATGCACACCCAATGAGTTGGTATTGTTCGAGCGACATTTATATTCAAAACTGATGCCTGAAACGAGGATGGGGTAGTTGATTCGTGTGTGTGGCCACCACCAGATGCCACCCACACCCATATCCAACAACCATACCTTCATCCACATCAAGCCTGGTGGCACTACAAACTCCTTAAGCGCATTTGTGTGATTTAATGCGACAGGATATACAACAATATGGTTTTATTTTTATCAACATTTTTTTTTTTTTTTAAAACGAGTAAAAGGACGAAAAGTTTCAAAAGTTTCGTATTTTTTGAATGTCGTCATTCTTATTTGTGTTTTTGTTTTTTGTTGTTGTTGTTCTGTTGATGATGATGATTATACTCTCGTGTTTTCCTTTTTGTGGTAAGTCTCAATGGTGAAGACTGAAGAGCGCGTGAGGCGTCAACTCGAATAATTATTATATACTCGTACCTTCCCTCATTTGGCTGCCCAACAACATCCCAAATCTGAAATCCCACAGCTTTCAAGGTTGTGTGTGATGGGTTAAGGAAGGACAAAAATGTGCCAATAAAAGGATATAAGAGATAGCTATACATGTGTCAAGGGATATAAGATATATTTACCGTCAAATTACTGCACGTGCTGTTTTCTCTATAGCGCTCCGGTTCTGACATCGGACCGGGTACACCGTGCACCGCAAAAAAGGATATTCTGATATCCTGAATAATTATGAAAAGATTTACGAGTACAGATTATACAATTTCGAAATTTCGGGCACATCCTTTGGGATATAATCAAATGGAGGAACAGGAAACACCTGAACATGGACAGAGACACGGGCATAGCTGGATGTCGGACATAGACATGGGTACAGAACCGAACACAGCTAGACAAAGAAAAAGAAGAATAAGTAAAGGAATTTCTATGGAAATGTAGTTTTATGATGGCAAGTTTTTTTTTTTGTTGTTGGTTGTGTTTCCAAAAATTATGTGCTTGGGATTTATGATAAAATATCCAATTTTCCTTAATTTCGTTTCCTAGGTGCGTTGTTGGTCGATCATAGAATGCTCTAAATATCTTTATAACACAATTTTTAAATTTTAGTCATTTAATTAAAAATGGTGGTTGTCCTTTTTTGTTCCTTTTAAATTAAGTTCTTGATGTTATGTGATAACTAGAGTTGTTTAGTGTCCTTTTAATTTGTGAAATTGAGAGAAATATAAAAACTAATATCTCAAAGTAACCTGCTTCATATTTGAGATATAATTTTCCAAACATGGTTTAATGCCTTCATTATCACAGTTTTTTTTTCCAGGCACAAGTATAATTGAATAAATATGGAAATTATAACCCAACGAAAAGGTGTTGATTGCTGTCACTGTAGGTTCTAAAACGAATTGAATGAGAAGTTCCCGAAATGTTTGCCTTTTTCTTATTTTTTTTTTAACGATTACCCATGTAATATATATTTTGGTAGAAAGTCCTTCACCTTAAATATAAACGAGGGTATAACATTCGCCTGACCAAAAGAGCCTTTTGGGATTTTTCCTCAATTTTTTCATAATTCATGACAACCCATGTCTTTGAAAAGTTCAACTGAGTGTGTTCACAATCACTCACAACACCACCACTTTGGAATTATAGTTCGTAATAGCTGTGATCACCCTAAATCGTTGAGTTTTAACTTGGAGCATTTTATGTAGGTGTCAAAATATATAGGTGCTGGGTTTAATGGCCTCGATATAAATGTGGTTTCCAAAATTGTGTAGCTAAAGGTTTTCAACTAAAATATTTAATTTTAATATGCCTCTATGTTTTTTTCTTTTTATAGGGAATTGGTTGTTTGTTCAACTAGGCGTATACGTATTCTAATTAAATTATTACATATTTGTTTTTATAATTCGTCAAATTTTTCAATTGACATTTCCCGACATTTCAACGTAACTACAATCTGAATCTATTTGATTTTGAGAAAAATATGTTTGTGTGTGCATAAATATGTAAAATGCTTTACCCCCCCCCCCTGGTAGATCATTTTGCTTTAATTTTCGTAGTAATTCCCTTGCATTCCCTTATGTTTTAAGTTATTTATATTTATAAATGAAAATAAAAATTTTAAACTTTATTGCTAAAAATACTACTTTTAACTGAGGACTGGACCAAGAATCGGAAATCCAGCCCTATTACAATCGCTCAGCACAAATTCATCAACTTTTGACCAATAAACGATCCAGGGGTGGTTAAATTAGCCATAAAGCTTAACACAGTAATACAGTTTAGTTGTATAAGTAAAGTTTTCATCTTATAATTTGTTAGTAACTTAACCATATTCACCAAAAGCGGTTTGCTGTCAAAAATAACTAAAATCTTTGTTTTTACACAATTTAGGATTAAAAAAATCTTTGCTAATGCTCTATATTATTTTGATAAGATCTTTTGTGAGAGAAAGAGGAAATATTTAGGTTCTTAAGAAATAACCTTAAATAAAATATCGCCAATGTTCCTGAAAATCGTTTTTAATTCCTTCTTATTTTATTTTAACTCACATAAATAGTGTAAGGCTTTCTTTAAATGTTTTTTATTTCAAAATTGTTTTTCTATAAAATACAAAAATGTTAAGATTTTTAAAAAAATTAAGAAAATCTACTTTTAGAAGTGATGATTTGGATGCTCTAGAACTGAGATTTAAAAAACGAATTCCAAAAAAGGCTTTGAATCTTTCGAGAACTGAAATGAAAAGAGATTCTGCAACGTGTATAGTTTGTGAGTGGCACACTAAAGTTTCTTCCCAACGTATTTGTTTACTTTAATTTGTTTTTATTTAAACCAAACATTTTTCTCTCTACAATTTGTAAGATTTGTTGAATCCTTTAAGACCAAACTATTTTCAAAAAGGTTCACGCCAAACAGTAAATTCTTTAAATGTTGTCTTTTAGCACCAGCTTCAATCTACGAGTAAGTAGACTGATAACGAAAGTGTTCTAAAAAAGAGGCTGTTTGTCTATATGTATCAATTTTTACCAAATTTGCGTACTATTTTTTGTAGATTTTATTTTTTATGAAAAAACGGACTATTGGAATCGAAAACTATATTTTCCGTGAAATAAAATATGTTTGAAGCCAATATTTTTAATTTTTGAGTCGAAAATCAATTTTTTACCAACTTTTAGTAATGTTTTTTAGGTCTTTATTTTTTGTAAAAAAACTGTAAATTCGATTTTTCTCAAAATTTTATCGATTATTAAAAACAATATTTCTTATAAGATAAAATTAGTTTGAAGCCAATGTCTCAAATTTTTGAAAAGATATTTACGTCGAAAAACAATTTTTACCAACTTTTGTTAAATTTTTTTTTAAGTTTTTAATTTTTTGTACAAAAGCTGTCGATTCGATTTTTTTCAAAATTTTTCTTAATGTTGACAACAATATTTTTTGAAAGATAAAAGTAGTTTAAAGGCAATATCTCAATGTTTTGAAAAGATATTTGAGTCAAAAATCAATTTTTACCAACTTTTATAATTTGTTTTTTAGGTTTTTATTTTTTGTAAAAAAAAAACTGTCAATTCGATTTTTCTCAACAATTTTCAGAATGTTGAAAACAATATTTCTTATAAGATAAAATATGTTTGAAGCCATAATCTCAAGTTTTTGAAAAGATATTTGAGTCGAAATTCAATTTTTACCAACTTTGGGTAATGTTTTTATAGGTTTTTATTTTTTATAAAAAAAAAAAACTGTCAATTAGATTTTTCTCAATTTTATCAAATTCAAAAACATTATTCTTCGTTTTGGAGATGAAATCATATTTTAGTCGTAAAATTTTCGAGGTGACAAATTATTTTTTTTTCAGTTTTTTTGATTTATAAAAAAAGCCGTTAATTGGATTTTTTTCCAAAAATATACTCGTTTTGTATCACGTTACAATATATAACATAAAATTTAAGTCAAGTCTCTAGCGTCATTGGTTCATGAGATATTTAGGGTTAACCAAAATGTTCACCTTTTTTTTAAAACTGCTATGGTAAAAAAAACACCCACGCAATTTTCTTGAAAGCAAAATTTATTTGAAGTCGATATCTCTTCTGGTTCTCTTCCGTACGGACGTCGCGAACGTACGTACACACGCACGCACAGACATCTTTCTAAAAATCTTTTATTTCGACTCTAGGGACCTTGAAACGTCGAGAAATGTCAAAATTTTCAATTTGACAAATCGGACCCATTACAATAACTTCCTATGGGAAGTTAATAAATTTTAATTAAATCAAACCTCCCATTCAGGATTTTACACGAATAAAAATAGAACCAAGTCCAATTTTTTGTTCAGAATTTTCCAGTGTTTATAGGTAGTGTTAGTTGTTATTTATCTAAAGTTTTTTTTTAATAGGGTTACAAGTTCTGATTATGGTTCTTTTTCTCCCCCCAAGCCCAACCAACAAAGCCATTAAAAAAATGAAATAATAATAGCTACAATTTCCTAAACCCTGATTTTCATAATTTTTATGAAAAAAAATCCCAAGGAATTTATACAGAAATAATCAAAAACACGAATCCACAAACCAAAAAACAAAAACTTATTTGCATATTTATAGGGCCATTCAATCACCTGCACAGCAATAATAAACACCAAAAATGTATTTATGTAAAAAAAGAAAACCAAACTCACTTCCAAAGACAATAACGCTGCCCTCTTGTGGTTAATTAAAATATCACAAATAGAAAAAAGTTTTCGAGGTCCCAATCCCTTTAGAAGGAAATTGTTATATGTTTTGCATACTTTCAGGCACCACAATGGTTTCATTTCTAATTTAGCATAACAGTAAATTCAGCAATAAATTTTCATAAAAAAAAAGAAATATACAAGAAGGCAAAAGGAAAAAACTAGGCGTTTTTCAACTCGGAAAAATTAAAAACCAGCAGCAGGAAAAAGGCTACCAAAAGGTGTCGCCTAAAAATTAAATTAAAACACATACATACATATACAAACAAAAACACGAAACAGATTGCTAGAAACAAATTAACTGATTTAATTTTTCACAAAAACACAAATTTATAAATAACACATGACGGAAAGAGGTGGTAGCTTGACGATGACAGGATATTCCAAAGTTTTTTCCTTCATGTTTCAATATTATAACCTAATGCTTTTAAGGTTTCTAAATATAGACAATAGTTTATGTGTGAAAAACTAGTTTTGAAAGTTGAAACTTTAACTTTTAACTTTTATGATGGCCATTTCTATAAACCTACATCCACCAGTGGAGACCTGTTGATAAGTTTTTCGTTTTTCGACCTCGAAATAGTACAAAAAAGGCCTTCCGGTGCAGTTTGAACAAATTCTACAGAAATGCTTTTCTCTATGTTCACCAACACCTAAACGAACTACTTTAAATATTGTGACCTAAAATGCCACATCCTATTTCTGGATCTTAAAGTTAAAAGGACACATACAAAAAAGAAAAACTAAAACGTTAGCAAAGCATTAATGTATCTCAAGAAGTTTTGAGAATTTGAACAAAAAGGAGTAGCTGCTACTCGTCTTTTGTTGGTTGATGAGATGGTGTTATACCCGGGCGCCACTTAGGTGGTATATAGCGATAAAATCCTTAAAGGAAAGGATGTTTTGTATTCTGAAGCACAAGCAACAAAAGTAGAAACATTACATATACTTATGTGCATATGTGTGTTAACTTATAGTTTTTGTGTTCATTGTTCAGTCACGCTTCCATCATCAAGCTTGGCAATGTTTCTACAGTACGAAGTGAAAATCGTATATGTGTACATGTCTCTGTATGTACTCGTATAAAATGCATAGGTATATAGAAAAGTGTATTAACTTATGTCGGGTCAGAGTCGTCCTTGCGGTTGTGGTGTGGTTGTGGGATTCGAAGACTTGGTGATGATGATGGTGTTAAGCTAGTGCATAGCATGTATACATATGTGATGAACGAGTAAATGTGATGCAATGTGCATTATTGCTCTCTTAGCACATTTTTCCAAGTGGTTGAGTTCGAAAGTTGATGTGTTGTTGATGCTGCTGATATTATAGCTGATGCAAGCGGAAGATGGTTTTTTTTTCTTCTTTAGCAAACAATGAATATTTTTTTGAATAATATTTTGTTGAAAAGTGAGATTTGACACCATTTTTACTTACAATTATTATGAAATATGCTTTTTGAGTTCTAAGATGTATATAGAGTTAAAATAATAGTAGATGATGATGAACTTATTATATGAATGCAACTTTCAACTTTGCTTAACCTCCTTCCATCATCTACAAAACATTGGCTTCTATTATCTGATATATGGTTATCGTAACAAACAAGTTCATATTAATGCATAAATTAATTTGTTTTAAGGCAGTAGCTTAACCAATGATATCAGCCAAACCCAATATTATTTTCAAAAACTCGAATGGTTTTCTCAACATTTAAAAATAAATGCAAGTTCTTTAATATTTGTTAAAAACAATATGACTCCTAAACGAAATTAAGACTTTTTGTGCAGAAAATGTATAAAAAGCGGTCGTAGCACGTTTCTTTTACAGGGTTTTTCAACAGGGACGCTACAAAAGTAGAGCGACAGGGACAGCAAACGACGCCATATTTCTTGCCGCTCTTTTGACATTTCTCTTCAGTAAGGTTTGCCATTTCATGATCGAAAATATACGTGCCAACAACGAGTCCAAATTATTAAAACTTTAAAAATTTACTACCGAAATTCGGAGTCAGAGCGTCAACAGCGCTACGTCCAATAATGGTTGTCATAATCGTCCTAGCAGATCAACAATTGAGGGTCTAGTGGAAAAATTTGAATCCACAGGCATATTACAAAATGTTCCCGTCCCAGTGAGACAAAGAAGTGCCCGTAGTGTCGGGAATATTGCTGTCACTGAGGCTTCTGTTGGGCATCTCTGTGATGTCGTTGTGGCGAATTTTGCGAAAAGATCTTGGAATACATCCTTACAAGATTAAATTGCCCAAGAACTGAAGCCGCTTGACCACCAGAAGCGTCGTCGTATGTTCGTGAATTGGGCTGAGCAACAACTTGAAAATGATTCGGATTTTCATCGAAAAATCATCTTCAGCGATGAGGCTCATTTCTGGCTGAATGAAGTGGTTTATGGGCCGGCGGCGTCATTGTTATTGGGCCGTACTTCTTCCGTGATGATCAAGACCGGGACGTTACTGTGAATTGGGATCGTTACCGTTCAATGATAACCGAATATTTTTGGCCTCAATTGGATGATATTTACTTGAAGGACATGTGGTTCCAACAGGACAGCGGCACAAGACACACAGCGAATGTCACAATCAATTTATTGGAAAGCAAGTTTGGAGAACGTGTTATCTCACGAAATGGTCCAGTCGCTTGACGGCATTGGTGGTGTGATTTGACGCCGTTAGACTATTTCCTGTGGGGCTACGTCAAGTTTATGGTCTATGCCAACAAGCCAGCGACGATTGATGAACTTCGTACGAATATCGACGTGAAATTGCAGCAGTATCGGCCGATTTATGCTTGAAAACCGTCGGAAATTGGGTTCAGCGTCTGGACTTCTGCAAGCGTGCACGTGGTGGCCATGCAAAATAAATCGAGTTTCATACATAATGGCATTGACCATGACCATACTTTCACAGGAATAAAGAATTTCATTGATATCCAAAACCGTTTTTGTTTTATTTAAAAAAAAATTTTTGTTGCGCTCTTATTTAAAACCCGATAATCAATGAAGCTTTTACAAAATTTACAAAAAGAAATATTTTGCTTCCACAATTTGTTGTTGTAGTCGGTTCCGATACAAAACTGAGAAGGAGGAGAGACTGTATTTTGGCTTTTTGGTGCGAAATTAGTTAAGACTCTTGCCCTTCTAGTCATCGGGATTGGGTCTTAGGTTAGGTTGAGGGGCTGACAGTTGGTGTCTTAACCGTCACACTTAGATCAATACAGATCCATTGTGATACCCGTGAGTATTGATACTCAAGCTAATAAGAAAAAACCTATGTGTTTAGTTAGTCAAGCCATTTAGAGGCTTTGACGAAGTTCAGAATGTTAGTACCTGGCGTACTAGAGATTTCTTTTAAATCCTCAAAGAAAAAGTTGCCAAGCAGTTTCTTCCTTTGATGGGAGAGTGCGGGACAGTGACACAGAAAGTGCGAAGTGTCTTCATGCACCTCCTCGTCACCGCATCCTCTGCATAGATCATCTGAACTGATTCTCATCTTTTTCATATGAAAACCTAACAGATTATGTCCGGTGATTATGCTTACAAGAGATCGAAGTGATCCCTTTTGTAGCTGCATAATTCTTTCCGTTCTTTGTTTGTTAAAACAGGGCCAGATCTTTCTTGAAGTACCGCAGGTGTCAAGAAGGTTTCACCTTTCATCGGCCTTAGTAGTTATTCTTTTTGAGATTTCCTGTTTTAAATAACAGGTAGGGGTGCTAACTAGCTGAGCTTGGCTTACGTCAAGCATTGACCCTAATCTTGCTAATTCATCGGCTTTCTCGTTGCCTAGTATATCGCTGTGGCCTGTGACCCAGCAGAGTGTAATGTTGTGCTGTGCGCCAAGAACCTTAAGCTCTTCGCGGCAGCATGAAACAAGCTTTGATTTTACCTCAGTTGCAGTAATCGCTTTTATTGCCGCTTGGCTATCAATGTAAAAGGTGATATCAGCTCGTGGTATCGCCATCATTGATACCTTTTTAGCAGCTGTTGTCACTGCCAGGACCTCCGCTTGGAAGACGCTGCTGTAGTTTGGAAGCCTAAGCGAGGCGGTCAACTTGAGAGATTCAGAATAGAAGCCTACCCCTAAACACCAGTGTCCATTTTAGAGCCATCAGTATAGATAGCTATTGACGACTTACTGGAGTATGGTATATTATCTATCCATTCCTCTCTGTTTGGGATGGCAGCCTGGAATGGTTTATGAAAATCAAGTTCGGGTTTTTTTTTAGTCTGCTGTAGTACTATGACCCATAACTTTATGAAGGATCTGGGCATGTCCTATGGAACTGTTTATCCAGACTTTAGTTTTACTAAGTCTCAGGGCACTTTTGGCCACAGATTCTTGAACAAAGAGGTCTAAGGGAATCAGATTGAGTATAACTTCCAGTCCCGCAGTTGGAGTAGATCTCATTGCTCCCGTAATGCCAGTGCACGCAAGTCTTTGAATTTTTGTCAAAGTTTTTAGGTTCGTGCTCTTTTCTAAAGCTTTCCACCATACTAAATTACCATAGTTTAGTATTGGTCTAATTATTGCCGATCTGATAATTTTAGGGTTTGGTCCCCAGGTTTTCCCGAAAATTCTATTGCAGGAGTAAAAGGCAATCGATGCCTTTTTGAATCTATCTTTGGTGTTCAGGCCCCAATTTAGTTTTTTATCTAAGATCACACCGAGATACTTTGCGTGATCAGAGATTTTAAGAGGGCAGCCTTCAATTGAAGGAGTTTTAAAATCAGGTATTTTGCGCTTGTTAGTAAATAGCACTAGTTCTGTTTTAGCTGGATTGACTGTCAGCCCACAGCTCCTAGTCCATTTGCTTACCAACGAGAGGGCGTATTCGGTTTGTTCACTGATAGTGGGTAGGAACTTGCCAGTCGCTAGTAATGCAAGATCATCAGCGTAGGCTATTATCCTTACTCCACTTGATTTCAATTTAGAGAGTATGCCGTTCATGACAAGAACCCCAAGTAGCGGTTAGAGAACCCCACCCTGAGGGGTGCCTCTGGATGTGGGTACTCTTACCCTTTCTTCCGCTAGCTCAGAGTTAATTTGTCTCTTTCTGAGCATACACATTATCCACTGTGTTATTGCTTTTTCGACTTTGTGGTCGTCCAAGGCTTGCTTCACTGTTTCGTTCTTTACGTTACTGAAGGCCCCCTCAATATCCAAGAACGTTACAAGGGTGTATTCCTTGTCATGCAGTGATTTTTCTATGACGCTGACAACACTGTGCAATGCTGTTTCAACGCTTCTTCCTTTAATGTAGGCATGTTGAAATTCCGATATATAGTCCGGTTTCAGGGTGCTTCGGATGTGTATATCAATTAGCCTTTCAAAAGTTTTCAAAATAAACGATGTTAGACTAATGGGTCTGTAGTCTTTGGCCTCCGTATGGCTAAGTTTGCCAGCCTTAGGGATGAAAACTACCTTTACCTCACGCCACGATAAGGGAACATACCCCCATTTAAGGCTATTATTGAAAATGCTAGCTAGGTGTGGGATGATAAGGTTTATGCATTTCTGAAGCATCATAGGGAAGATTCCGTCTAGACCAGGGGATTTGTACGGGGAAAAGGAGTGAATGGCCCATTTTATCCTTTCTTCCGTTATAATATCCGATGGTACTAGGTTTTCCGTATGAGACTCTGTTTCTGGACTGCGGATATCAGCTACGCAGCCAGGAAAGTGAGTATTCACAAGTAGCTCAAGCGTTTCGCCACCGGATTCAGTACAGCTGTCTGTAGATTTTTTGAGGGATCCTAGAGCGACTGAATCCTTGGTCAGAATTTTCCTGAGCCTTGCTGATACATTTGTACTTTCTATTTCGTCGCAGAAGGCCATCCATGAGCTACGTTTTGCTCGTTGTGTTTCGACCTTGAAAATACGTTGACTGGTCTTATAATGTTCCCAATCAGCTTCTTTCCTAGTTCTTTTGGCGACATTGAAAAGTCTTCTAGTTTCTTTTCTTAAGTTGCCTATCTCCGTGGTCCACCAAGGTGGTTTTTTCCTACCTTTTCCCATATGATTAATGGGACAGCTTTTTTCTAAAGCGTTATTCAGAACAACTCTGAGTTTTTCTGACGCAAATCTATGTCAGAGGGTTCTTGAATTAGAAGTGTATCCGGGTTTTGAATCCCCTGCCCTACTTCCCTGCAGAATATATTCCAGTTTGTTTTCCTGAAATTCCTAAAGGGTTTGGGTCTTAGGGTTTTATAGTTTTAGCTCCGAAAAAGCATTCTGGACAACGAATTTGATATGAAAAAATGTGAAACTATAGTTCTACAACCATATTTCAAGTCAAATTTCATTGAAAAATAGCTTATTAAAGAAACTCAGTAGATTTCTAAAATCTTTTTACTATTGAAACTTAAAAACTCAAACAAATTTAACGAAACCAAGCCCAGAGAAGACGAGACGAGAACTGGCATATTTTCGATTTTAATGACACCAAAACAAGAAAAGCTAATGTCTCGTTGTGCCTTATTTCTTAGCCACTAATTTTTACTTTATATGCTGATTTTTTTTCATAATAATAATAGCGTTTCGAATAAATAAAAAATCATTAAATAGGGATGTGGCAGTGGGTGGTCTTTTTTCTTATTTATATAAACAGTTTTAATTACTAACCCAAAATAATGCTTATTTAAAATGACGAACATTTAATATTATAAAAAAAATCTTAATTTTAATGCAATTTTTTTTTTTTAAGTCATCTTACAAATCTCATCAAATAAGCCATCTGATTTCTGAAAGATTTCAAATTCCCTAAGATATAAAGATATGCGTGCTAGACATAGATCCAAACAAAATAGTTTGCTCAAAAATGTTAAAATTATAAAGTTCAATGTAATAGAAAACGCAAAAACTATAAAAAGCAAGATAAAAATATTCCTAACATTTCTCAACTCCGTTTGGTTTAATCTTAAATCTTGCTGGAAAATCTGCTGCATTCCATAAATATACGAAGCTTTATGTAGATATCAGACTAATGCCCTAATTGGTGCTTGGGGGCCAGAGCTTGTTGGCAAATGTACTCGTATGTCTTTTCCTCTCCGTCATCGTCCTCCTCACTTTTTTTTAATACCTGCCTTAAACCACACAAAACAATAACAACTTTTGAACCAAAAACATTATAACACATAGGTATATTACCTCACCTTTACGTTTACCTCTACATCATACAAAATCACGAGCAGTGGAACAACAGAAAACACTTTTGGTTTTGTTAAATAATATTTTCGGGTGGTGAATTATGTTTCCGTCGCACGAAAAATATAATTATTTCTTGTTTTTTCTTCTGTTCTCTCAACAACACTGAAGCACGCCATATAACATATATTTTCTTAAAAACTCCAACCCGCCAACCCCAACATACATGCTCCTTTCTTTATTATTGAATAACTCACCCTCCCTATACCTATACCTATACCTATACCTATACCTATACCTATACCTATACCTATCTACGAGTATGTACGTTAACCTATAGCAAGACCAACATAACTAACAAGAACAACCCCAGCTTTATCCTCTTCACTTATGAAGCTTCTTTACTGACAGCGACAAGGTTGAGGACTTTAATGAGTTTGTCGTTAAACCTGGTACGAGTTTACGCAGTGGAAACAGATGTACAAGTTGTTTCACCCATTTTACCCCCTACCCCCATTCCACCTTTTCAACCCCACCTAAACGAAGCATGGTACAGGACAACAAAAAATACAAAAAAAAACTCCTGTTAAACATCTTAAAAAGTATCTCATAAATTTTGTATCCTTATGAAAAGCCCTGGGGGAGGGGGAACTTGGAAGATTTGAAAAAAAGTAGGTAGGTATACAGTATACATAGGTGTATATTATGTGAGTTTGAGTTCATAGTCAGTGCTTTTTAAGATGAGTTGGGTTCTTAAAAAAAAAAAAACGAACGAACAAACGACTTTTTTGTGTTCGGTTTTCAAGAGCATCACAACTGGAAGGTCGATGATGATGGTGTTGCTTTTGCTTGCTTGCTTGAGTTTGAGTCCTTGGCTCCTTTATATGGTTGTTAGGTGCAACTTCTTACCCACTCTATTCTATTTGATGTGATGGGCTGATGATGGTGGGGTTTTCTTTTCTCTTCGCTTTACTCTACAGAGATTGGGCGCAATTGGGCTGAAAATGACAGAAAGGATAAATAGATTGGATGTTTTAAAAGGATGTGAATTATGAAGCATTCAAAAGCGTTTAGAAGATCCTTCCTTTTCCAACAAACAAACAAACTCACCTATTCACCTAACTGTACCCAAACACACACTCTTCCAAACAAACCATGAACATTAAAAAGAAAAGGGTTTTTCACACACTACGAGCGCCCGCGCCCGCCCACCATAGACTTAATGCGATACAGTTACTTGTAGTCAAAAAATTAAATCAAGACACGTGCTAATGCCTTTTTTTTTGGGAATACAGAACACAAGTGAAAAGAAGAGTGAAGCTTAATCAAACAAATTAATTAAATGGTTTCCCAGGGAGATGCGACAGGAAGACAGCACCAAAAAAGGACGACTACGTTGGAGTGTATAAAAGACGAACATAAATCCAACAAATGAAGTACACAAAAATGCTCCTTTTAGTTGTAATTAAAGTAAAAATTTTCCGCTTTGCAGAGTGAGGGTGAAGAGGGGTGGTGGTGTTTGGGTAGAATAATTCCGGAAAAGAGGATGTGTAGGGTGCAGTTTCCTTCCTTCCTTATTTATTTTTTTTTTAATCTCTATTCTCATCTGCTTCGTTTGGTTTTTATGTACACGACATTATTTGCTGAATTTCCTTTACTTCATCACATCACAGCCAACTCTCAGACCTCGTCCTTACACAAAGATGAAGGGATGCTATGGTTAAATCATTGCTATTAAAGTCTATTTTTGTATACTCAGTTGACACTTGATTAGGCGCTTAATGAGGTGATATCTAATAGGTGGAATGCAGAGTCCTTTTTTCTGTGTCGTCTTGTTTATATAAAGTATCTAAGCAGAGAAGTTATAAATATAAGTAAGTAGTATATAGGTTGGTATATGACAGGAAGTGAGGTTTGTTTGTGAAATGAAATCGGATGGAAAACCATTTTGATAAAAGTTCTTAGAATTACTGGGAAGTATACGTACACACTATGCGGTTATGCGGTGTGCATAAACAAACTTTAATGATAAACAATAATATCATTTTTAGAACTTTGGATACTTATAAACTAGAAAAGGTCTTATCTTAAAGTATACGAACTGGATTTAGGAAAATGATACAACATTTTGTGAAAAATGTTATTAAACTTGTATAGATGCTACGTAACTTCATCTTATATATAACAAACAGCATTGAATCGACCTTTTTAGCATCAGAAAAGATCTTATTTCACTTAAATACATGAAAGGTACATTGGCTAAAAGATAACTCGATGACTCATACTACAACAGAGGTGGAAAAAGATTAAAATATCTGCTGAATGTGATTTATGTTTCTCGACGTAAATAAACTAAAAACTTAACTTATGTTTAAGAAATTAAATAGTCCTCCAAAGTCAATTTTTTTAAATTTCATACTTTCCCAGTAAGATGTTTCATTTTTAATATAATATTTTCCGAAAAATTTAAAAAGTTTGTCTAAATCTGTTAAGTGATTAGATTTGTATGGACTTTTCCTTCTATCATACAAAAGGTCCCACTGTGAGATGTTACGTTTTTTTTTTTCTTACTAATAATCAGTGTTGTTCCTCTACGTGTCGACTTTAATTGTCTACATTTTAACGTAGACAATCGGTCGACAATGTCGATAATGTAGACAATGTGTCGACAATGTAGACAATCACTTAAATATATGTTTTTAAATAGGAATTTAATCAATGAACACGGTATAGTGTTTAGTCAAATTCTGGCACCACACACTTTTTACAGGAAACCACCCACTCAGGAAAATTTGGACCTAGGAGTTAAAAAATAGGGGAACCCTTAATAACTGATTCACCCACTCACTGGCAGATATCCTGATTTCATAAATGTAAAAATAGTGTATAAATACGGTATAAATTTTAAAAAAATGGTATGGTATGGTATTTTTGTAAAAAATTGATCCCATAGTTAAAATTTAATAGCAACAAAAAATAAAAATAAAAGAACAATTATTTAACGGACAATAAATTATTAATTGTCTTCAGAAATGAAAAGTAAACTTTGTGGTGTTGCCAAACTTTTACATTTATGATTTCGGCCATTATCAAATTTATGGACCACTTTCTCATAGTTTCAAAACATATAATTTCTTACAACGGTACGTCTTGTGGTGAAAACTTTCATAGAATTATGATTTATGAATTAGAATTATGTGAGGCTATTCCGATTGCTGCAGAATATTCAAATTTGGTAGAGCTGTAAATCTTAAAGTGAATAGAAAGGTACAAACTGAAATGTTGTTGCGTTGCATCCGCCCACTTTCAATCGTTATCAATTAAATCACCAGTAAGTTGGAAGAAATGAATTTAACCATCTGACCTTACTTTTAGGAAAACGCAAAAAACTGAATAACTTCTATATTTGACTCCTCTCAGCTATAAAAAATAGGTAAAATTAATAAAGAAATATATCAAATTTTATACTTACGTAACTGCATCTGTTAAATCTACGAAATAAAGAGAAACCACTTTGAAAACAGAAATGTAGGTAATTTTAAAAAGCATAAGTTGGAAGAAGAAAATAAAACCGGGAATTATTTCCCTATTCCAACAAATGCTTTTTAAAACCACTTCAAGCTATTTCTGTTAGCTAAATGGATTTCTTGGACTTAAAAGATTCGTCTTCCTACAGAGATGACATTTTCCATTAAAATTTAATATTAGGAAACTTTGGAACTTATTCCTTTTTTAATTTAAAAAGTGTTCTTGGGACTTCTGTAGGATTATGAAATAAGAACGGTAGAATGGTAGGTATAAGTGCATTTATCTACAAAAGAAAAATCGAATATTTAAGGTCTTACGGGCGGGCGTGGTGTCCGCCAACTTTATTGGAATCGTTATGAATTGTGAAGCACTTCCGTTTCCTGTAGAAAAATGAAATTTGGTAGAGTGATATGATATGAAGTTCATATACATTATGTAGTATAAAGGTACGAAATGAAAACTGGAAATTTTCCATTCAGGGCGAGTGGTACCTACTAAGGTACTTTGACGTTGGATGACGACCTTTTTAAAACCTGACCAGTAAACCAGTGAAGTAAGAAGGTTTGGTTTTTAGTTATCATTACAAATATCTAACATAATTCAAAAGTTTTTCGATATCTTTATAAACAAAGAACTAGGTAGGTACGCGTTTAGATTTAGAACAAATGATTTTTTACGACTATCTTGTTGTTACACACATCTTTTTCTTTTTGTATTTTTTTTTTAACTTTTTTGTTTTTGGTTCGATAGGTAGTTACATTTTAGTAGGATAAATTATGAATTATGATGGTTTTTGCGAATTGTCTACATTGTCGACAAATTTATGTCGACAATTGTGAATTGTCTACATTGAATTGTCTACATGTAGACAATCATGTAGTCTACATTTATAGTCTACATGGCACAACACTGCTAATAATAAAAACTGCGAAAAATCGGTCTTTTCACGTCAAATTTCGTAAATTGAAAATTTTGACATTTCTCGAAGTTTCAAGGTCCCTAGAGTCTAAATAAAAGATTTTTAGAGAGATGTCTGTGCGTGCGTGTGTACGTACGTTCGTACGTTACGTCCATATACGTCCGTACGTTCGCGAAATTTTTTTTCGTCGTCCTCAGATCAGATACATTTTTTTATACAGATAATAATGCAGAAAAATGCAGAAACGACTCTCAAGAAAATTGAGTGGATGGTTTTTTACCATAGCAATTTAAACAAAAGGTGAAAATTTTGGTTAACCCTAAATATCTCACGTACCGATAACGCTAGAGACTTAAATTAAATTTTATATTATTTATTGTAACGCAATATCAAACAAATAGATTTTTGGAAAAAAATTCCGATTAACGGTTTTTTGTAAATCAAAAAACTAAAAAAAAATATTTGTCACCTCGAAAATTTTATGAACAAAAAACCATTTTTTAAGAATAACATTTTTAACATCTGGTAAAATTTTGAGAAAAATCGAATTGACAGTTTTTTTTTTTTTAAGCTAAAAACAACATTACTCAAAGTTGGTAAAAATTGATTTTCGATTCAAATATCTTTTCAAAACTTAGAGATATGGGCTTTAAACTAATTTTATCTTTTAAAAAATATTTGTATCAACATTTGGTAACATTTTGAAAAAATCGAAAAATTAACAAAAGTTGGTACAAATTGATTTTCGCCTCAAACATATTTTCAAAGCTTTGAGCTTTAAACTAATTTTATTTTTTTAAAAATATGGTTGTCAACATTCAGTAACATTTTGAGAAAAATCGGATTCACAGCTTTTTACAAAAAAATTAAAAACCTAAAAAAAAAATTAATGAAAGTTGGGAAGAATTGATTTTCGACTTAAATATATTTTCAAAAATTGGTTTCCAACTAAAAATCTCATTAACAAAAATAGATTTTGATTTCAAACTATTTCATCATATGCAAAATATTGTTGGTAATTTTTAAGAATAATTCAACTGACAACTTTAACCTCTAATTTTGTTTTTTTTTATCTGTATAACACAATTTATTTGTAATCGATATCTCTACTGGTTCTTGAGCTATGGATGACGAAAAAAACGTCGCGAACGAACGGACGTATGGACGTACGCACAAAATCTTTTATTTGTACTCTAGGGACCTTGAAACGTCGAGAAATGTCAAAATTTTCAATTCGACAAATCGGACCGATTACAATAACTTCCTATGGGAAGCTAAAAAAGGTGAACATTTTGGTTAACCCAAAATATCTCACGAACCCATAGTGCTAGAGACTTGAATTAAGTTTTAAATTATATATTGTAACGTTTTACCAAACTGTTATATTTTTGGAAAAAAATCCAATTAACAGTTTTTTTTATAAATCAAAAAAACTGAAAAAAAATATTTGCCACCTCGAATATTTTACGAACAAAAAATAATGTTATCTCCAAAATATTTTTGTGCAACGAAGAATAACGTTTTTGACATCTGGTAAAATTTTGAGCAATATCGAATGGACAGTTTTTTAACAAAAAATAAAAACCTAAAAAAAAAAAAAACAATAATAAAAGTTGGTAAAAATTTACTTTCGACTCAAATATCTTTTCAAAACTTAAAAATTTTGGCTTCAAAATAATTGTATCTCACAGAAAATATTGTTTTCGACTTTCAGTAAATTTTTTGTAAAAATCCAATAGCCAGTTTTTTCATAAAAAATTAAAATCTACAAAAAAATAGTACGCAAAATTGGTAAAAATTGATGTTCGCTTTTCAATATCTCGTGAATAATAGAAGGTATTGACTTCAAATTAATTTCATTCATCCAATTTGTTTTTGTTTATATAAGAAATAAAAACTTTTAAGAAATGCTACTAAAATTGGTAAAAATTGGTTAACGACTAAAAAATCTCTTTAACAAAAATAGATTTTGAAATCAAACTATTTCATCATATGCAAAATATTGTTACTAATTTTTAAATTTTTTAGAATAATTCAATTGACAACTTTTTTAACAAAACACGAAAACCTACAAACAAGACAAATCTTCTACTTCTATCGCCTATCATTTTCAAAGCTCTTTTTTGGATCCTATCTAAAAGACTTAAACTTGTTTTGGCACCTGCCCAAATATGTGAGTTGTATTTAAGTTTTGGACGAATGAAGGCTTTGTAAATTATACCCAGATTAAAAGGGGTGACAAATTTCTTGCACCGTCGTAGAAATCTTAAGCACCTTGCAGCGTTTTTCGTGATATCGAATATGTGAACATTCCTTAGGAGGTGATCTGTGATACACATACCGAGTACTGAAAGCTGATTAGCTTCCTGGATGCAAGTGCCGCTTATGGATAGCGGCATCGGGGGTGGGGGGTTACGCTTTAACGACTGGAGACAGCATTGAGTTTTTAAAGCATTTAATTATACACGGTTCTTAATTCTCCATTGTACAATGCTGTCGAGATCAGAATTAAATGAGCTTATCATACGCTTCCGTTGATGTTCCACATCCGAAGGACAAGGATGTGAATCTTGAAACAAATATGAAAAGCTGAGGGTACTGTTATCAGCGAAACAGTTTAATTGAGTAGAAGTGACAGACAATGAGACAAGAGATCATTTATGCTTATGAGGAAGAGATTCGGAGACAAAATGGAACCCTGGGAAGCACCAGCATTTATTTTATTACTTTCAGATTTGAAACCATCCAATGCAACTTGTACTGAACGGTTTGAAAGGTTTATAATCCAAAGAAGAAGAGATTCATCAAACTTTATCAAAAGCCCTTGAAATATCAAGTGCAATAATCTTATCACTTTCTCCAAAACGATGTAAAGATTTGTTTCACTGTTCAGTGAGATAAACCATGAGGTCACAAGTGGATCTATTGCTACGAAAGCCATACTGCCGGCCATTAAGAAGTTTCCGTTCTTCAAGATATTTCTTAAGCTGATAATTTATCAGCGTTTCCATGACCTTGGAAAGAAGGGACGTGATTTGTCATTGGATGATAGTTGGAGGGAGTAGAGGATTCGCCTTATTTAGGGACATGCTGTACAAATGCTATTTTCCATCCGCTCGGAAAGAGACCTGTAGAGTAGGAAAGATGGAAAAGCTTACGCAGTTGTTTTGCCAGCGTTGAAGGACACCTCTTCAGAACAATAGGGGGATACTATCCGGGTCAGCGGATTTGTGTACGTCAAGGTCTTTTAGTACTCTTGCAACTGCACAAATGCGAAAGAAGATTCGTCCAATAAAACCGTTTACGCTCTCAAGAACAGGAGGACTCATAACACTCTCAGGTAGCGTCGAATTAACAGCAAACTGTGCTGCAAGCAAATTTGCTTTATCAATCGAGCTCACATAGCGAGTGTCAGTGTGGACGAGCGAGCATTGGAACCAAAGATGACGTGGTGTTTCGTACGTTTTTTACAAATTACCAGAAATTTGTACTACCTTTGGGACATTGTAGTATTTATTGCCTTAATTTCTGTTCATTCAAAAATTTGGTTCGTCGAATATGACCGTTGCAGGTATTTCTAGGTTGTTTGATCTTATTCCGGTTTTCTCAAGTGGGGTTGGCTTTTTAAATCCGGAAACGTACATCTTTGATCCTAATAACCTCTTTATAGCTCGAATCAAACCACGAGTTTTCATTGGGTTTGATAGATGTTACCCTATTCGAAATGCGTATAAGTGTGCATGGAAATTTTGTTGTTGTCATTTCTTAAACTACATTTCATCATGTTTGAAAAAACTGTTATGTGCTTAGACTGCATCTGTACAAAACTCGTAAAAAAAAGTTGAATTTTTTTTTTTTAAATGGTTAACTTTTTTTAAAAACAAAAAATAGCATCTTCAACGTTTGCTGGATTTTGATCGAACTTAATGATTTTTTGAGCAAGTGTGAAACAGAAATCGATAGCAGTGACTATTTTAAGAAAAATTTGAAAAGTTTGTATGGTATCAAATAGTTGTGTTATTTTCAAGAAAGGAAATTGTTAAGCTTCTAATGCTTCAATTTCATGATACCTAAGGAGTATTTTATAACAAAAATCTTCCAAAGTGTCCTTTTTTTAAAGTAAAAACTATTACAACTTTTAATAGTTTTCGTAGTTAACATAATTTAGTCCAACTTTCCCTTATCGTTTACAACTGTATATAAAGAAAATATGTTAAATTTTATACAGCACATCTCTTGGGTCTCGACATGATTAAAAAGTAATTAAATAAACTTTACCATATTCATACGGGATCCCATTCTAATCTTATGAAAGATCTTCTCATAAAGCTCCAATCAAATAACAAAAATAAAAGATAAAGACTATAAAATATATATATATCTAAGCCCATACCATGGATAAAGAGAACCACATCTCCTCTCTTTTGCATTGTGTCCTCTACACAAATTGTCTTGTCGTTAAAAGTTGACAAATTGTCGAACAATTTGAACCTTTTCAAAAAAGACATTCAATTTAATAGCAATTTTAAAGGAAGTCATATACTTTTACCTCTAGACCTCTAAAATACAACAGTCCTATATTACACCATCATCATCAGCCTTGCCAAAAAAAACCCCATCATAAAGAACTTAACCTCTATGTTTATGGGACAAAGTGTCTATGTCTGTTTATAGTGACACCAAAGAACGTCTATGGATATATAAAACACCCTTGGCTGCAAATAATTCTTTAATATTTGACCCTTGTCTCTTGATTCAAAAATAAACACACACTGACACTCCCTATAAACTGATGGAAACAGAATAACCCCTAACCCCATCAAATACTTTATACACATAGCCATCGGGCTACAAATAATATTTTCGTAAATTTTGTTCAGAATTATATTAAATAATTCCAAAGACTTATCGAATCCATAACCAGAAACCCTTTTTGCACTAAGCTGAACCCCCTCAGGACGTGGATACCTCTATATGTATATATGTATACATGTTTAGGTTGTGTGATATCTTCTCTGTGTTGTAGGATATATGCGTATATCTACAGCCACACGGAATCTAAGGGGATAAACGCTTCTGAGGATTCAGAACATCCAAACAAATAAAAAAGTAAAAATCCTTCCTTGAAGTGTTTTTTAAATTTATCCCTGCTGCCTCTGCTGATGCCACCTTTATGCCTGACTTCTTCTCTGGCGAGAATCGAGAACATAAAGCTGCTTTGGGGTTGAGTTTCATGCGATGCGAGAAAGTTGTGCGAATTGAACGTACCTATTGGAATTCACTTTGTGGGCATGGCCTTGCCACCCCTATAATCGTAGGCGGCTTTCCCAACCCAACAACTCGTATACACTTCCTCTCTCAACCGTCAGGATTCTTTCGTCCTCATCATCAAACTTAACATAGTAACTGAGATATTCTGATATCCTGCCGATTATTGCTGCAAACATAAATTTTTATGATTTCTGCTTTCGACATTATCGCTGTGGTGAGGTGGTGAAGGGCGGACAAGGGGAGTATGTATGTATATACAACAATACCAGGAGCTAAAAATGAGCACACCCAGAATCAAACAGAGTCGATCCCAAAGGTGCTTATGTCTCGGTGAATAGCAAGCTTTTTGCCTTGAGCTAGATTTGTTTATAATTTGTTAAGGATCGACCTATTTCGATATCTAGGAATGGGAAGATAAAAGATATCGAAAATATTGGTTGGTGTCAAGGGGAGGATGTTAGGTAATGTGTATAGATACATCTATACCTACATCTTTTTCTACCAACTTCTGCACCCTACAGCTATATACGAGTATTATGTACATCGGTGGGTATGTTTGATTCAATGCAAAATGATGAATGAGACCAGAAGCAGGAGCATCAGCAGCCTGTATAAATTCGTGTTTCTATGGTGTAAGCTGATTCTTATTACCTACAACTTACCTATACCTTGATGGGGCTTCATTTCTTTTGATATCGATTATGATGAAAGAGGACAGATTAGGAAAAATAATAATAATAATAACTTTCTTGTGCCATGGGAATTATTGCTATTGGATACACTTGCTCGAATGAAGAAGTCATGAAGCTACAACAGCTCAGCTATACATAACTTCTTCTAATGGAGAATTAATTAAAGAGATCAAAAGATGAATTAGGTTATAAGAGTAGAAACCATCGTCATGCGGCATAACAAGATTTTTCTTTGTATTTGTTGAAGAAGAAAAAATATGGTAGATAGGTAAGATAATAATTAGATTGTAATGGAAAAAATTCAACGAAATAACTTGATCAAAAAACGGAAACAGTTTTTTTTTTGCCGTCCTTCGTCGTGTTTCAAAAGGGAAAAAGTTATAATTATGTTACAGCTGTCTCTGTTATGAATTGATGTTAAATTATATGTTTAAATTCTATGAAATCTGTCTTTAAAGCTCTTTTTAAAAAATTCAAACGAATTTGGGAAAGAATGTTTTGATGAAGATTATTAAATCTAGATTTTATGCTAAGAACGTGAATAGCAGAATAGCTTTGATTTTGACAAATTAACAATCTCTAACCAATCAAAATATTTGTTATGATAAGTAAATTTTTTAGTTTGTTCCTTAGAAAAGAGTTTTGAAATTAAATTTTAATATTAGGCAAATTATGTATATGGTTAGAATATAAGTTGAAAACAAATGAAAGCTGAATTCAATTTCCAATAAATATTTTTTTTATTTTATCTAAAGAGACACATTTTTCAATTTTGACGAGAACTAGAAAGGACTTCTATAATATTATCGTTTAGTCTCGTCTCCAATTTACTTAATTTCAAATAATTTTTATTTTTTATTTTCAAATAATTTGTCTTGTGGCAAAAGTTAATCTTATTAACTTTCCATAGGAAGTTACTGTCTGTACGTTCGGAATACCTTTGCTGTATTCTTATCTCAAGAACTGGTGAACATACCAACTTGAAATAACATTTTGTCTGACAGACAATAATATCATGATGGATATGAATGATGTTTTAAACAACTCCGTTCAGTACTTTTTTTGTAATACCAATTTTTAAAATAAGTGACAAATTTGTTTGCCCCAAATATCGAACCAATAATGCTTGCTACTTCATTTTTACATTAAACTTAGTGACGTGATACCAAATCTTTTTTCGCACTTGTAATATCCCCGCGATTGTTCTGAAGAGGTGTTCTTCAACGCTGGCAAAACCACTGCGTAAGCTTTTTCATCTGTCCTACTCCTCAGGTTTCGTTCCGAGTAGATGGAAAACCGCTTTTGTCCAGCCTATTCCCAAAAAAGGCGAATCTTCCTCACCCTCTAATTACCGACCGATTGCACTTACGTCCCTTCTTTCCAAGGTCATGGAAACGCTGATTAATTATCAGCTTAAGAAATATCTTGAGGAACGGAAGCTTCTTAATGACCGGCAATACGGCTTTCGTAGCAATAGGTCCACTGGTGATCTCATGGTTCATCTCACCGAACAGTGGAACAAATCTTTACATCGTTTTGGAGAAAGTAAGATTATTGCACTTGATATTTCAAAGGCATTTGATAAAGTCTGGCATCTTGCTCTCTTATCGAAAATGCGTGCTTTCGGTATCGACGAATCTCTTCTTCGTTGGATTAGAAATTTTCTTTCGAACCGTTCAATACAAGTTGTTTTGGACGGATTCAAGTCTGAAACCCATAAAATAAATGCTGGTGTTCCCCAGGGCTCCGTTTTGTCTCCGACCCTCTTCCTCATTTTTATAAATGATCTCCTGTCTGTTACTTCTAATCCAATACATTGTTTCGCTGACGATAGCACTCTTAGCTTTTCATATTCGTTTCCAGACTCACAACCCTCCTCTTCGGATGTGGAACTGCAATGACAAAATATGATTAGCTCATTAAATTCCGACCTACACAGCATTGTACAATGGGGAATAAAAAATCGTGTGGAATTTAATGCTTCGAAAACGCAATGCTGTCTTGCATCGTTAAAGCGATATAAACCCTCTTTGCCACTATCTATGAGTGGCACTTGCATCAACGAAACGGAAAATCTCGACATCCTCGGAATGTGCATCAGCAACCACCTTTTGTGGAGCGATCACATACGCGATGTTGCCAAAAATGCCGCAAGATGTCTAGGTTTTTTGAGACGTTGCAAGAAATTTGTCTCTCCGTCTGATCTGGCTAAACTTGAATATAACTCTCATCTCTGGGCTGGTGCTCCAGTAACTTATTTAAGCCTCTTGGACAGTATTCAAAGTAGAGCTTTTAAAATGATTGGTGACATTAACATCATCAACTCGTTTACGTCACTCGAACATCGGCGCAAGGTTTCTTGTCTAACCCTTTTTTACCGTTATTTTAACGGACTATGCTCTAGTGAAATAGCCAGTTGCATTCCTCCCCTTAAACAATTTAACCGTAATACCCGCGCTTCTAGGAATGCCCATCAGTTTACCCTTGAGCCTAACTTCGGCCGTACTATGAAGTACAGAGATTCATTTTTTAGCCGTACTACGCGAATGTGGAACGCCTTGCCACGCTCTATCTTTCCCTATCATTGCAATGTTCAGGAGTTCAAAATCAATGTACACCGACACCTCCTATCCAACCCTTCCCTCTTTTCCTAATGCTCACACTGTGTCTTTGGCATATTAAAGGTATAAAAAAAAAACTTTTTAGTGTTCGCTAATTATAAAAAAAAAAAAAAATGGGTATAAATTTGAAAACAAGAAACAAAATTTTTTTATAAATCAAAAACAATGAGAAAAAAGAGGCTTGGTTGCGACCCACACTGATAACTACTCATCCCATCTGTCGATTTGTCTTGCTTAAAAGTTTGTAGGTTTTCGTTTTTTGTTAAAAAAGTTGTCAGTTGAATTATTCTTAAAAATTTAAAAATTACCAACAATATTTTGCATATAACGAAATAGTTTGATTTGAAAATCTATTTTTTTTAACGAGATTTTTAGTCGAAAACGAATTTTTAATAATTTTAGTAGCATTTGTTAAAAGATTTTATTTCTTATATAACCAACTAGCTGACCCGACAAACGTTGTTTTGTCATACAAATAATTTCTAGAGAATATTTTACTAGAAATAAATAACTAACTTATTATGTAAGTGTGTATAAGGATGTGGTATATACATAAGAGAGAAAGGTATATAGTACTGTTTATCGGAGAGAAAATATTAAAATAACAATTCACCAAACAATTTTTTTTAATTTATTAAAATTAATTCTTTAAAATAACATTACGCTAATTATGACAATACTACAAAAAAAACAAAATAAATCCTTTAATGCAACACAGTGTACAATATTTTTTGTGATCCTATCTTTCTCCAATACAAATAAACTGGATGACGCCACGCATAATTGTCCGTTTGAAAAACATGAAGTGCTCAAATCTAAGCCGGAGACATAACTAACGGAGGCTAACTATCTCATTAGTTGGAGCTAAAATTGCCCTTACGCACAACCACTCCCCAATGCCTATATTTATATGCAGGTTTGGATAGACATTACTTTTTAATTCATCTGTGCTACAGACAATTTGACAAAATTCATGACTCAACGTAATCGAGTCGTTACAGTCTGTTGGCATACAATCTTCTCCGATTTTAATAAGAGCAACGGCATTTTGTCCTACTTGGGAATCATTGTGTAGCTGTACTCGCATATTCGTAGTTTTTTACATGTACCCATAACACAGATGCTTTCAAACATGCGTGTACCTCTAGTAATTACCGGCAGGGTCTGTCTAAAGTCGCCAGCTAAGAGAACCACCATCCCTCCCATGATAGCCCGGTTGTTTTTGATGTCTTTCAGTGTACGATCTAGTGCTTCCACTGCTTTTTTGTGGGACATTGTACATTCATCCCAAACCAACAATTTACACTGCTGCAACATTCTTCCACGCTCACTACTTTTGCAGATATTACATACTGGCGTTTCCTCATGAGGTGCGACCCCCGCCCGCGCACTCGCCCCGCGCCTCAGCCAAAACAGAATTATCAGAAGTAGAAGACAGACCCAGTGAATTATTTGTTGTACCTACATGGCTCGTGTTTGGCGATGAAAGGTTGAGCAATGAGCATAGCAAAGTTTTGGTTTAAAATTATTATTTGTGGAACTTGGTGGGAGCCATAGTTTGCGTCTAACGTTGAGGGCTTGAGGCACGTGGCGCGCGAAGCCCGCGTTAATATACGTGTATGATAAGTTTAACATGTTCGACAACTTATTTCATAAGGGTTGGGAATGCGTTGTTTTCCCGTAATACCAATTTTATCCAAATATATTATTCAAATCTTTGGTAATTTAGGAGTGAAAGCGATCAGATTCCCCGGAAAGTAATTTTTCCCATGGGAATGCGTTGTTTTCCCGAGGTCAAAAGTAACTTATGTCCTTTCTTAAGTCTCAAACTATCTCCTTACCAAATTTCATTTAAATTTTTTACAGTAGTTTAGGCGTAAAAGCAATCGGCCCATCTGAATTTTCCCATGGGAATGCGTCATTTTCTCGGGGTAAAAAGTAGCCTACGTCCTTTCTCGGGTATCAAAATATCTCCATTCCAAATTTCATGCAAATTGGTTTAGTAGTTTAGGCGTGATTGAGTAACAGACAGACAGACAGAGTTACTTTCGCATTTATAATATTAGTAGGTAAAGTAGGTATGATTAATGGACTTTCGAATTTTTATAAAAAATTTACTGAATGTCGAAAACAGTATTTTTTGTGAGATAAAATTAGTTTAAAGAAAATATTTTTAGTTTTTGAAAAGATATTTGGATCGAAAATCAATTTTTACCAACTTTAAGTTATGTTTTCTTAGGATTTTATTGTTTTTAAAAAACTGTCAATTCGATTTTTCTTCAAATTTGACCAAATGTTGAAAGCAATATTTTTCATAAAATAATATTAATTTGTAGCCAATATCTCAAATTTTTGAAAAGGTATTTGAGTCGAAAATCAATTTTTACCAACTTTTAGTAATTTTTTTGTAGGTTTTTAATTTTTGTAAGAAAAACTGTCAATTCGATTTTTCTCAAAACTGTACCGATATTGAAAACAATATTTTTATAAGATAAAATTAGTTTGAAGCCATAATCTTAAATTTGTGAAAAGAAATTCAATTTTTACCAACTTTTAGTAATGTTTTTTTTTTTTAGGTTTTTATTTTTTTTATAAACAAACTGTCAATTCGATTTTTCTCAAAATTTTACTAGATGTCAAAATCGTTATTCCTTGTTGCACGAAAATATTTTGAAGATAAAATAATTTTTTTCATAAAATATTCGAGGTGACAAATATTTGTTTTCATTTTTTTTATTTATAGAAAAACGTGATTTGTATTTTTTTTCCAAAAATCTACTAGTTTGGTATCACGTTACAATATACGAGTATAATATACAATTTTAATTCAAGTCTCTAGCGTTATTGGTTCGCGAGATATTATATATTTTGGGTTAACCAAAAGTTTCACCTTTTTTTTTTAAATTGCTATGGTAAAATAAGCACCCACTCAATTTTTGGGAGAGGCCTTTCTGTATCTTTCTGCACTATTATCTGTATAACAAAATTTATTTGGAGTCGATACGAAAAAAACTTCCCGAACGTACGGACGTACGAACGTACGTACACACGCACGTACATACAATATACATCTTTTTAAAAGTCTTTAAGTAGACTCTAGGGACCTTGAAACGTTTAGAAATGTCAAAATTTTCAATTCGAAAAATCGGCTAGGTAGAATTTTGAGAAAAATCGAAAAAGTTAGCTAAAGATATTGTCTTTAAACAAATTTTATTTTATATGAAAATTTAAATTTTTAAAATCCGTAATTTTTTAATAGAATTTTCAAAAAATATTACGCAAAATTCTCACAAACTCAAGAATCAATGCGTGAATTTCAGAAAAAAAGTAATATTATGCACATAAAAAACATACATATTTTTTAACTCGAAAATTTATTAGGAAAAGAAATAATGATACATCTTTTCTCATACTATAAAAAAGCTAAGTACTTGGTATTTGGTCTTGGTCTTGTTGCAAACAAATTGAAAGCTTCAATAATATTGCTGATTTCGTGTATTTTGAATATTTTGACAAAAAACAGCTTTCTCTTTGAAGATCTTCAAATGAAAATTTGTCTTACAAATAATTAGGTATCGGGGGTATGTTTTCAAACGGCCCAATCGATAGTTATCAGTGTAATTTTTTGAATTCTAACAAAAAATTGAAATTCAGCAATTTTTCTCAAATTTGTTTTCATGTTGTTTTTTTGAAAACAAAAAGAATTACATATATCATACATGTACCTTTTATTTCTCTCTTAAAAATGAAATGAATAAAACCCAAAATATATTTCAAAAAAAAAAATCTTATTCAAAATTAAAACAGAGTGAATAATTTGAAAAACATGTAAATCATTAAATTTGTTTAAGTAGTCCTTTCAAACATTTACATTTTTTTCACATACATTTTAGGCTATACCTAAACCACTAATAACACCTAAACATATGATAAATAGCATATCAAACTGTTTTAAATACCCATATATACCCTTCTTTTGTCTATGACTACTAATACTGCTCAGAATTTGAAATCTAATTCTAATGAATTCAAATTTAAACATTAATTTCAAACCGAATACCATTTATGTTTATATTTTGTGGTTAAAGCTAGATTTTTTGTTGTTACTTAAATTGCTTTAAGCCAGGATTGAACATTATCACAGTTATCCCATAGTTCATTTAAAGCTATTGCATTAAAATACACCATATAGGATTCTATCAACTGATTGCTTCGATGGCGACCGACACGACCGACGACCGACGACGACAACGCAATGTGTGGATAGCAATCACATCACTTTGACTAGATTTGCATAAAAATCAAATTCACTCGTGCAATTTGCGATTTAAATTTAATTTGCAACACATATCCCGGGTCTCAAACCCCGCCACCCTTTCGAAATGTCAATTTGGATTGATATAGCAGCTATGGGTGTACATACATAGAATGGCATTCTCAAAAAAACGAGCCAAAAACAAAAAATGGAGACTCCTTACCACTTCCAATCAAAATATACATATATGTATGTACAATGTACATATATGCGAAGGATGCGAATCAATTTTACCCGAAAAAGGGATTCATTCACTCACAACTCACCCGCACCCACTTCCTGCAGCTCAGACTGGCATCACTCACTCCTATATATACAGTCAGTCACCACACACATTGAAAACAATAAAAACCAATAAAAATAAAAAGGATATCCCGCACATGATACGACGACATCACAGACATTGTGTCAATAAAACAACAGAATCTCTGAGAACATCGATTTGCTGGTTACTCTGTTAAGGGAGGACGAGCATTAGAGAGTTCCTATACCCAACCCATGAACCCACTGTTATTGGATTCATCGGCTTTGGCTTGCGTTCCCCCAAACCCAAAATTGTTCAAGCTAACATCTAGAATATATAGTACAAGTCTATTCTATTCACACAAATTGATATGTTGGCGTGTATGTTTGGTGAAGAACATTATATTCCAGGAGCAGGCGAATATACCTACCCTACATATACATTTATGTATATCAAGCACAGCAGGAGAGGAGAGGTCAATATTCGTTCATTCAATATTATATTGATCATAGTGCAGAGGTTGTTGAAGGAAGGATTGTGGGGGTCGAGACGAGGGGAAACAGATTTTTCCCAACTTAATTCAATCTAAATCCATATCCTTTTCAACTTCCGTCTGCTGTGCAAGTTAATTGAATTAGGTTAGGTCGATCTGTCTATACGTAACAGTATACACACCACAGTCTCATATACCTGGATAAGGAGAGAGAGAGTGGCATTTAGCCGAATGAGGTTTAAACCAGGTGATTGATTGCTTCTATCTGTTAACACACACTATTGCGGTATAATCATTTGGAAAATATTTATTCTATCAAAACAAAAGGATCAATCCTTAGAGAAATAAAAAAAACTTAAGCGCATCTCCATAGAAGTTATCGTATGCAGGGATGGCTCTTTTGAAAGATGAAAACATTGATTTGTATTATTGGTGAGGGCTCTGGAAGATGTAACTTATGACATGACTTATGACTTTTTTACACATGTAGAACTTTTTTTTTCAACGATCAATCAATCGTCGACTGAGAAACAAATAGGCCTATTACCTTCGTCTTGATCATGTAAACTTAAGATCGTTATCTTAAGAAAAAAAAGCCAAGGATTTTTAAACGTTGTTTGTTGTTGGGTGGAATTGAACAGTGGCTTGCTAAAATATTCCTTAAAAAACTATTTTAACAGATATTTCTATCGAAGTTATAAAACTAAAAAAAAAAAAAAAAAAAGAGGCTGGGATGCGACCCACACAGATAACTTCCCATCCCGTCTGTCGATTTGTCTTGCTTAAAAGTTTGTCAATATGTATCAATTTTTACCAAATTTGCGTACTACTTTTTGTAGATTTTATTTTTTTTTATGAAAAAACGGACGGAAAAATAAGTTTGAAGCCAATATTTGTAATTTTTGAAAAGCTATTTGAGTAGAAAGTAAATTTTTACAAGTTTTAGTATTGTTTTTTTTTTTAGGTTTTTATTTGTTGTAAAAAAAACTGTCAATTCGATTTTTCTCCAAATTTTACAGAATGTTGAAAACAATATTACTTAAAAGATAAAATTAGTTTGAAGCCAATGTCTCAAATTTTTGAAAAGATATTTACGTCGAAAATCAATTTTTTACCAACTTTTATAATTTTTTTTTAGGTTTTTATTTTTTGTAAAAAAATTGTCAATTCGATTTTTCGCAACATTTTTCAGAATGTTGAAAATAATATTTCTTATAAGATAAAATAAGTTTGAAGCCATAATATCAAGTTTTTGAAAAGTTATTGGAGTCGAAATTCAATTTTTGCCAACTTTGAGTAGTGTTCTTTTTAGGTTTTTATTTTTTATAAAATTAGATTTTTCTGAAAATTTTATCAGATGTCAAAAACATTATTCTTCGTTGCACAAAATTGTTTTGGAGATAAAATCATATTTTAGTCGTAAAATTTTCGAGGTGACAAATTTTTTTTTCAGTTTTTTTGATTTATAAAAAAAACGTTAGTTGGATTTTTTTCCAAAAATATATAATATAAAATTTAATTCAAGTCTCTAGCGTCATTGGATCATGAGATATTTAGGGTTTACCAAAATGTTCACCTTTTTTTAAACTGCTATGGTAAAAAAACCACCCACGCAATTTTCTTGAGAGCCCTTTCTGCATCTTTCTGCCTTATTACCTGTATAACAAAATTTATTTGAAGTCGATATCTCTTCTGGTTCTTGAGCTATGGACGACGAAAAAAACGTCGCGAACGTACGGACGTGCGGACGTACGGACATACGGACATACGGACGTACGGACGTACGGACGTACGGACGTACGGACGTACGGACGTACGGACGTACGGACGTACGAACGTACGTACACACGCACGCACAGACATCTTTCTAAAAATCTTTTATTTCGACTCTAGGGACCTTGAAACTTTGGGAAATGTCAAAATTTTCAATTTGACAAATCGGACCCATTACTAACTTCCTATGGGAAGTTAATAAAATGTATTAACTGCTTAACCTCTTCAGAGGGTATTTCCATGCTTACATAAAGTCGGAGTACTCGATTAGCCGCAGTCAACCACCTTCAATGTGAAAGGGGGCCAGGATCACGGGCCGCCAATTCTTCTGAAATAGTACCTGTATTGACGGCAACATAAATGTCAAGTAGGGATATTTGATCCTTGCTCAGGACTTTTCCGTATATAATAGGTATGGGGTAATCCACAGGCTCAAATTGAACCGTGTCGGCGGTAGTTTTTCACAGCCAACCAGTTTTTTCCCAATTGGTCCACTGAAAGATTTTGGCCCTGTGGTAACTCCATCCAAGTGGTGAAAAAGGTGGCGGAACGGTAGCTCATTGAAGTGCAGCAGACAAATAGCCCACTGCACTGGTCTCCCAAAATGCAATTCAATCTGATGAATGACACCTTTTTTCCAACCTGTATTAATCACCGTTCCATCACTCCCAATCACATCAAGTTCTTCAAGGGAAATCCCTTGCTTAGCCAAATAGGCAACTATAGAAGAAGCTATGTCCTTGGAGAGTCCTGAAGTGGGAGAAACATGGCCAATATATTTTGATCCAGGTTCCGGAATGAGAGAATAGTGGTCTTCTTTCTCAGTTTTTCGAAAGCGTTTTGAATTAATTTCTTTTATCACTATTGTTTCATCTTTTCTCCAATCAAAGTACAATCCATGTAATGCTTCCTTAATCGATTGACACTGCAAAAAATGTCTGTTTTGAGTATTTCCTCTGCGTATTTTATTTTTGTCAATAACTTGGGAAGTTTCTGTGTCATTAATGATACCAAAATCTTGAAGGACAGATGACGCGATCGCGGCCGTGGCTCGATCAGGGACTCCGAAACGATCACTAGCTAGACCAGGCACACCTCTGGCACTTGATTTTGATGATTTTCCTTGTCACACACAAGCAGTAGAACGGTGTGTAAAGCTCGTTTCTGAAGCTTCAAAAAAAGTGTGTGGAGTAGACGCAAAAGATGGCTTGATAAAACCCACCCTCCTGTCACGGTCCATTATGCCTGAATTTTTAACAAAATCGGACTTTAAAGCGCAACTACTTAATAAAATTGTTTGTTTTTTGTTTAATTATTTTATTTTGTTCTAATTATAGTTATTTGAGTAAGCAAATGTGATGTAAAAAAAGTTGGAAAATCGGTAATTTTTGTGAAAAATTGTAATATTTAACTGTTTTGCGCGAACGTTTAACAATAAAAGTGTATTAAATTCGTTGTTTTTTTGTTTTCTTCATGCCTTAAACTCATCAATAGGACCTCTTGCGTTGTCATAATAGTTAATTTTGTATTTTTTTTTAAATTAAAGAAAACAACAAATTTTCACAACTTTTTAAAAGTTTGAATGCAATGCGCGAACGGAAAACATTATTTTATTTGGAAATTTTTTTTAGAGTTTTACTCAAAAATGTAATTAACAACTTTTGTGAGGTATTGCGAATAAAAAAAACAAAAAGTGTTTTTTTCAGCCCACCCTAATATGTACCTATAATAATTCAAAGTCCTTGAAATAATAAAAACAAAAACAATATAAATGGTATCTTCTTCTTATTTTCTCTTTGCCATTTTTACATGATTTGTTCCTATCATAATTAACAATTGCATAAACAATTGCACCAAACTAATTGATCTGTCAAAACTTCCTGTATTATACAGTATTATGAAATACAGTATTTTGACAATACAGCATTTTAAAACACAGTATTTTAAATTTACAGTATTGTGAAATACAGAATATTAATCATACAGTATTGTGAACATACCCGTAGTACCCGTGGCATGATGGTTAGCGCGTTGGACTGTCATGCCAGAGGTCTTGGGTTCAATTCCTGTCTATACCATCTAAAGTTTTTTCACGTGTACTGCCTCTTATGTCTTGCTTTCACAAGGTTGTCATCAAGGCGCTAAGTTTTCTCGGTCCACCCGGTCTTGACTGCCTGAACTCAAATATTACGAAGCTCTATTTTCATTTATTCATCAATTTGTAGGATTCAATTTCATTTGAAATTATACTGAAAATTCATTTATTCAATTTGCATAGACAAATCCTTTTTGTTTGAATCCAAAGACACTGAATAAGGATTCGTAAATTCATATATGTATGTATGCATGTATGTACATAAGTATGGGCTGTATTATACATATAAATGAAATGAGCTTTTGTTCTATAGTACTATACTCGTATAAGATTTTGATATGGAATTTTATCATCACAACAGAATCTCTTCTGCATGATGGTCCCATGGAAAGTTATTTCATCGTATTCAAGTCATCGCATTCTAGACACAAGACTTACAAGAGCAAAAAAAACCTAAACAAGTATTCTTGGAAAGTAAAGTTTTCATCTTAACGCACACAACACTCGCTAATGAAATTGTGATCAAAACTTAGTGGTAGAAGGAGCTCGTGCTGCTGATGTTTCCTATACTATGGATTTAGTATGGTTACGGAGAGATTCATGGTTGAAAGATATCGTTTTTCTCTTTTCATCCACCGCCATTGATCGCCACCACTACCGTCACTTTGCTCAAGCCTTATACTGCTTCGGGGTTCATTAAGCTTTGTATCTGCATCAGCATCAGAATCATCATCATCTTCGTCTATACATCTTTGGCATCCTAGTGTCGTTTGTAATCAGTAATCACCAACAGCACAGCTCCAGCGCGAAAATTACACTTACAAACACTTTTGGTTTCCAGCATTATACGAAGTGGTGAAGGGGAGTATGACAAGAGAGGATATTTAGTCCTTTTGAAAGAAAACTCAACCATCATAGTCTGCCTCTGCCGGCTGGTTTTTGTTTCCTCTGCCGTTTTGTCAGTGTGTTTAGTTTACTTTGAGGCCTTTTGTATACGATAAGCAAACCATAAACCAAACAACATCACAATTCAACCAGAGAGAGAGGAGATGATAATCACTTACAAAACAGAGAGAAAGCGTCAAGGCACAAAATTGTAAACAAAAAATAAACATTTCATTTTCCATAGAACCACATTCAAAGCAAAAAAGGATATAAGCCACTTTTGCACAGAAGGACTTTTTCTGTCTCGCTTCGCTTTCTAATGCCTGCTGGTAAAACCTCTGACATTTATATATGTACATATATATTCAAGTTTCACCTTTAAACGTTCCATTTTTGTTTTATTTATAAAGCTCTGGAAATCTAAACGTTTTGGTAAAAGAACGATTGGCGGTGAAGGGGGATGTGAAAAAATACTCCACTGTAATTTGGATGAATGTCTTCCTTTTTTAAAGTCTCCTTTTCTGTATATAGCTAAATATACATTGGACAAAAATGAAAAGGATATAATATTCAGTGAGCCGGGTGGTAATAAGTATCGACAGGATTTTCTATGTTGGCACCGGGGATTCTTACAATGTTTTTGTTTGTACATATATTTATTTGGAGTCTACTTAATTTTGAGAGCATCCTAGCAGAAGGAAAGGAATTTAAAAACAAAAATATAAACCTTCTGAAGTTTCGTAATGTTTTTCCAATAAAACAGGATTTGGCACTTAGGTAAAGATGTAATTTTTTTGTATAAAGAATTATATTTTTTGTACGAATGAATTTAAAAGGGAAGCTTTAAAAGAATTATACATTTTTGTTAAAGAATTGTACTTAACCTTGTGTTAAAAATGCATTGGGCTGTCAAAAATTGGCAGGTTTTTCTTAATCTTAATGGTCTCACAGAGTTCTTGGAAATTACAAGGTTTTTCATTTAACGTTTTCATCTTTAAAATTAAATGAGATAATGTTGTTTTCATCACTAACTTAAAAAAATCAAGACAAAAATAATGCGTATACGCCTAAGTGTTCCATCTGGTTTTCACTGCTATCACAGCGGTTTTTCATGAATTTCACTTAGATTTATAATCAAGGGTGTAAGATAAGCTTCAATTTTTATCTATGGTTCACGAAATTTGTTTTAATATTGTTTCGACGCATATCAGTTAGTTTTTCCCAATAAGAGATTTCATTTTGAATAGCCCGCTAGTTAGGCTTCTGTAACTTTTAAAGTTACCACCTTTTGAAATTGCACAAGAAAAAACTATGGCATTACTAAAACTAAAACAACGAAGTTTTTAAAATTAACTATATAAATTGTAAAAAGTTTACAGTCACAAATTGCAGTTTTGTTAGAAATCGATTCAAGACCTAAAGGATGGAATGGGCAAATGGTACATCTTAAAATAAATATTTGGTGCTTTCCCATGGCCAAAGTGACAGGGAAAATCATTCATAACTAGTTATTTCTTAATTTAAATTAAATTTTCAAATATTCTAGAACACACATTTTAAAAATTAAATTATTTCAATTTTAATTTATTTTGTAAGAATACTTTTACTATGTTATACTTTTTAAGTACTACTGTCGCTTGTCTGTGCTAATTCTCTCTTTGCGTTGTATTTCTCAAGCCATTTTAAGATATTTTCCTCATATTTTCTCTGGAATATCTTTCTTGCTGACATTTCGTTTTCATTTTTTCCTTCCATATTAGTTGCTCCGTCACGAATCGCCACCTGCAATAAATTATTGAAAAATCATAAATTAACTCAATCGATTTTTTTGCCAAACAATAATTTAAAAAAAATACTGCAGTTTGTTTATCCTTTTGGACTAGAAATTCAAAAATCATTGGTCTCGCCTCATGATTCAATATATACAACATTGACAGAGCTTGTGTCCTTGCATATTTACTCCTGCGTTGTGATGTATCTGTGGGAATATCCATGGACATGATATCGAGAAAATATCGAATATTTTCCAAAGATCTCACACATTTCAATGAGAATAAAAATTCATAGAATTTCACAATACTCCCATCGGGAGTGGTAATTTTAGTGACCAACTTCTTGAATTCCTCAAAAGCAGCTGTTTTGAGACCTTGGCATAGGGTGAAGTCCGATTTTAAATGTTCATCATTTAGTTCGTTTAGAAAATAATCACTGGTAAGTTTTTGAGTATAATGAAGGCAATCAGTCAAATCGACTTCACAAGCAATTTTAAGAATCTTGTCCTTAAGTGACACGGATAAGGAGAGATCATCTTTTGAACGATTGTAAATTTTTTTAAAAACATCTCCAACCAAATCACGAATGAAGGATTTGAACATTTCATGTGACCGGCTACCCTGTAACTGATGGTAGAATAGTAAAAGTAAATCAGCTGCATATTCCCACGCCAGAAGGTCTTCTTCGAATTGAAGGTACTGAATGACATCGAGTAAAGTGTCCACTGAGAAAGCATTTCTATCCTCTAAATCGACAAGGTCCCGAAGAAATTTAGCACGATTGAAAAGATGAATCTGCTTATGGTCCTTATTCAGGGCTTCAGCTATAAGACGCATACTTTGATCATCGTAGACTACATGATAGAGTCCAGTTTGCTGCTTGTCCACAATTAGCCAATCAGAGTTTGTGACATTTAGATTAAGGTCTTCCAGAAGGCTTATAGTTATTTCTTCTTCTGGGGGCAATATGTAATCAGCAGTAGTTTTCTCAAAATCAGGTCGTGAAGCAGTGGCAAAACTCAAGGGAATCCACCACTTGTCTTTGGATGAGTCCTTTTTGGATTTTTGTCGAATGGTTATCGTTCCATTGTCGAAGTTCCTTGTGACAATTACGATGGGTATTCCAATGTTATGTGTCCAGGAGCGCATTATAGATGCTGTTCGGTTATTTTGGAACAATTCGACCCCATCCTCATCAACAGCTTCTTGGAGAGCTTTAAAGAGGTCATTTTCATCAGCAACGGAGTATTGGCTGTAAAATATAATCTAATCGTTTTCATATTGAATGATTTTTTATTGCATGTCCTTACAATCTTGTCAAATAAAGAGCAACACCTTTGATGAAAGTTTTATGACCAATAGCATGATGGAACATTCGTACGAAACAGCCACCTATTGAACAAAAACACTCAACATAAAGACAATTTTTAGTAGAATTTAATTCCATTTTACCGAATCTATAGGAGACCATATTGTAAGCTTTCCTAATGTCAAATTCTTCTTCAACGTAGCTTGTCATTGGATGGTGATAGCTATGCTTAAAAGTCTCACGCATTTCTCTCGAAAGGAAATATTTGTCCATGTTCTTTTCGGGAAAGATCTAAGAATTCAAATAATAAATCATACACATTAATTTTAGGAACACATTATTGTATCTTACCAACTGTGTTGCAACATAGCTAAAATACACTGCAAAGCCTTCCTTAAGCCAAACATAAGTCCACCATTTCGGTGAAACTAAATTTCCAAACCATTGATGAGCGATTTCATGATTTTGTGATATGATCTTATGAACTTCTTCTAATGAATTATTACGAATGTTTGTGACGAAATTTTTATTATTATAAGTTAGAAGACCCCAATTTTCCATAGCAATGCCATAAGTTTTCTCGACACGAATATGATCGAGCTTTGGCAATGGATATTCAATTCCGAAGTAGTTTTCAAGGGCACTTAGGGTTGAGATACCATTTTTCAGAGCATGACTTCCATTGTCTTTGGAATTTGGTGGGAAAAATACGCGATGTTCGCGGTTATTGACAATTTCACTGATATGGTGGTAATTAGTGACTGCAAAGGCAACGAGATAAGTTGACATTTTAGGAGTTTTGAGGAAAGTTGTTGTGGTCATTTTCGTTTCAGCACTGCAATTTAGATCAAGGTGGAACTTGTTTAATTATAAAATTTCAAAAACTGATTTTCCACATACATACTTTTGAATCGGAACTCCATCTACTGGCATATTTGACAAGGCTGTATAATTGCTTCCATGTGTTACTGTGATTATGAATCGAGACTTGAGGTGTGGTTCATCAAAGCATGGAAATGTCATTCGAGCATTTGTAGGTTCAAACTGCGTTATTGCTAGAGGACTAAAATTTAAACAAAAAAATTGTTGGTTTAAAATATGTTTCATACAATATAGTGTTAAATTTGCTACTCAGAGTTGTATTTAAAAATGTTCATTCTCGGATTTGAAAGCAACCTGTAATATTGACCTTATATTTACTTCACAATTAACAGTTTTTGAGAAATTCCATGTAAGCTAGTAAACATGCAGGGTTTGTTTTTTGGGAGCCGATTTGATCTCATTTGAAAGGCTCAACCCCAAATTTGCACCACTTGACACATTTTTACCAGATATATTATCAAAAATGGTTTTATTACTTACTAACTTAAGATGGCACTACAGTTCTGTGTGAACTAGGGCCTCACCCAACAAACTTCTCCATGTAGCTCGGTCCCTAGCTAGATGTCTCCAGTTTCGCGCTCCAAGTTGGGTGAGGTCATTTTCCACTTGTGCGTGCCACCTGATCCGCGTTCTTCCTCTACTGCGCTGTCCTGTGGGTGTGGATTCGAAGACTTTCCGAGCCGAAGCATTGGTTTCCATGCGCTCTGCGTGACCCAGCCATCTTAGTCGTTGGACATTTACCCTTCTGGCTAAGTCTACGTCGTTGTACAGCCTGTACAGTGTACAGCTCGTCGTTCCATATTCCCCCCCCACTCCCCTTCTATGCATACGGGACCAGGGATCACACGAAGAACTTTTCTCTCAAGGTGCTTTCATCCGTTTTTGTCATAGTCCATGCTTCTGCACCGTATCGCAGGACAGGGATAATGAGGGTCTTATACAAAAACACTCTATACGAAGATATAAATACTTCGTACGTATCACCCTCCAAAACCAATTTGTTTACATTGTTGTATTTGTAATGCTGACGAATTTAACGAAAAAAATGTACGTATTTTCACGCATACATAGAATCACTTACTAAGTTTTTAGGGGAAATTTAATAAATTTAGAGGAGAAATCACACGCATACTTAAATGAGTTTATGAGTCCGATTTCCGGTTTAGCTTGTAGGCAAACCAATATGGCTACCGAGGATTTATATCTTTACTAGAGTGTTTTTGGTCTTATATAGCGACACTTTGGTCCCACGAGAGAGGGCTTGCCCGAAAAAACAACAGTTAGCAAGAGTTATTCTTCGTTCGATCTCAGCACTGCTGTTGTTTTCTGCATTCATAGCGGAGCCTAGGTAGACGAAGTCCTTAACTACCTCAAAGTTACGCCTGTCGATGGTGTCGTTTTGACCAAGACGTCAGTGTTGTATAGCTTTTCTTGACGACAGCATGTACTCTGTTTTGCCCTCATTAACCCATAAACCCATTTTTGCCGCCTCTGCCTCAATACTCACAAAAGCCCATCACGGTGAGTTCTTCCAATTATGTCAATGTCATCAGCATATTCTAGTAATTGGACAGACTTTTGAAAGATAGTGCCTCTAGTGTTGACGTGCAAGCTCTGCACTATTCTTTCAAGTACGATGTTAACAAAATCGCATGACAGCGCATCACCTTGTCTAAAGCTTTTTTGACATCGAAAGGTTCTGTTAAGTTGTTTCCAACCTTTATGGATCAGCGCGATGGAGACATGGTCATCCTGCACAAACGGACGAGTAGGGCAGGGCTCTATACAGCTCGTCCCTGTAGATGCTGTCATATGCGGCCTTGAAATCGATGAAAAGATGGTGGGTGTCGATTTGATGTTCTTGGTTTTTTTCCAGGATCTGCCGTAATGTGAATATTTGATCGACTGTGGACTTTCCTGGTCGAAAACCATACTGATACGGATGATAAGGATCAGGTTGTTGACGACGGGCTTTAGACGTTCACATATTACGGCAGAGAAGATTTTGTAAGCGATGCTATGTAGACTGATGTCTCTATTGTTGGGGCAGTTTAGAGGGTCTCCTTTTTTTAGAATCGGCAAATCGGGTTTTGTTATTATTTTTTGAAATAAGTCTCAGTTTTAGTAGGTATATGATGTTTTTCACATCACATCACATCACATCACAAATAATTACATTAAATTAACTACAAAATAAAACAAAAAAGTCGTTTAACTATTAATTTTAAAAACCGAGACATTTGTTGGGCCTAATTAACACACCTCCTCAATTTTGTTTGACAAGGCCAATGCAGAAATTTTCAAATAAAAACACCTCTCTACAAACTTTTAGGGTACGAGCCTGGTCAAACACTAATTGAATCAAATATAAAGCTATATTGCTAAGATAATAACATTTAATTGAATTAATTTTACACATAATAAAAAAATACATTAAACAAATAGGAAAGCTTATGATAATGAATGACGAACTCAAATCAGTTCGCAGACAGCGCATTTGGCTATCGGCTACTTCTTCGGTTTTTTGTTTATTTACTTTTTTATTTGATAACGATTTGTTTCACTTTTTATTATTAATATTTTTTGTATATATGTAGGTATAAGTTATCATAATAATTGCTATTTAATGTCTGACTGCGCTAGTAATTCGAGCATTCTTTATTGTATTTTATACAACTTTGACCTCTTCCATGAACATGATTAAACATTTTTTTTTCAAAGCAAAACTAAATTATTTTACATCGAAAGCAATTTTGAAGATTGTTTATTTCGCATGCAGAACTATGAAATCTAAAATCGACAGGAGTTCGGATTCACTTTTTTCCTAATACCGTTTACTAAAGTGAGCTCGAGAACTAGTTAAGTGTTTGTTAGGAATAAGTATCAGAGCTATAGTGCCTAATCTTAGACTAGACGAATCAAGTTGTAATTTTAATAGAAACACTAGGGCCACAACTAAGAAACACTTTGAAATATAGTAATTAAAGGTCAAAATGTCTCATTTTAGTGATAATACTCTGAAATGATACAAACAATGTTATAATCAATTAGACCTTCGAAAAGAGTGCAAACAAGAAAAATAGTGCAAGTTGAGTTTTCTTATTTTTTTTTAACATGATAACGAATTCCGCTAAATCACTATTGTTGTATTTGTTATCGTATGTCTGATTTCTCGGTACTTGACACTTTAATGATTACACACTCAGCACCACTAGCGCCATCTTAAAAAATAATGCCATTAATCGAACAATACTCACATCTCCTGCCCTTTGTCATCCAAATATGTGTCCGTGTAGAATCCATAGTTTGCATCTTGATGTGTGCCTCCAAATGAAATCTCCAAACGATATTGTTCTCCTGGCTTTAGATTAAGTTCTTTTCTAACTCCAAATATTCGCAAGAAATTCAATTTATGCTCATGAACAAATCGCAATCCTTCAAGTTGTTCACCAGTTTTTAGATTTCGCAGTGAAACTTCAAAATCATAAAGATATTTTGTGTGCAAAACAATCTCATCCGTAGGTTCAATTACCCTAAGTTCGATAGTGACATTTCCGTTGAACGGAAGAATGTTTTCGTGAATACGGGTATTGATGTGCACATAATATTTAGTGGGTATTAATGCGCTTGGCAAACGTATGTGTGATTTTGATGTTATGTTAGAATCATGATCAAAAACATCAGCTGACGATAATGAAACCGATTGAACTTTGACAAAAAACGGAAGCAACCACAACGCGATCTTTAAGAAAGCGATTAGAGCCAACATGTTGGTAGTTTGGCCGCGGAATTGAGACTAATATTTCGTATAGTTTAATGTATGCGCATTTTAATTAGTTGATGTTAGATTCAACGTCAACTTACTGAAGGCGCTCTGATAAGATGTTGTTTATATTTATGAAAGATGATGATTAAGCTTCATTAATCTGAATTTTAATGACTCAGATTGAATTTGAATATAAAAAAAAAGAGAAAAAACTAGCAGAGAACATATTTAAACTCTCTTCGACTTATTGTTGATCTCTTAAGCCTGATTTTGAGTTTTTAGTACATACATATGAAGATTTTGATCTATGCTCAAGCTAAGCATTTTTCACCCATTAGATGTCCAAACTTCAATTTTTTCTCTTAGGAAGGATAGTTCTTAATGAAAAGAGAGCTTTTAAATAAAAGACTTGATTAAAGAACCTATTTGTTTATTTCATCTAAACTCAACTTCACCGCTCCTCTCCTTACTTTGTCTGCTTTTAACAACAACCGTGCAAACATTTCTCAACCTTACATTTAACTAGCTTCATTTTACTCTAAAGCTTCTCTTAAGTATACACTTTTATATTCCTGACTGAAGATATCCTCTGCATAATTATATCGTTTATTGCCAAAAATTTGCGCTTCGAAAGACAAGTAAATTGTTCTTCCTTCCTTTCAACATCAGCTTGAAGCAGAAACAACAAAAAAAAAAAAAAACAAGAACCAAACTCTGTTCGGAAGTATATAGTCTGCTTCCACTTGGAAGACAAATCACCTCCCTATAAATATAGGTAAGAGTTTTGTGTGAATAGGGTGAATTTTATGGTGGGCAGCCATTTCTCAGGAATTATGTAGATATGTATATTTATAACCATCTTAGATACCTATAGGTACTTGTTTCTTGTTTACACTCAAGACTAACATCCTGCGAAAGGTATGAGTATATCCTTAGAATGAAGTTCCTTTACAGTCATTGAATGTACGAGCAGAATGGAAGAGAGGGAGACACTTGATGAGAATTGGGTCAGAAGCGAATAAATAATTCCCACATTCGTCCTTGAGTCTTATACAGAAAAATAAAAAAAAAAAAAAGAAATAATACAATGAAGATTATTGCGTTCTAGTGTTTTCAAGCCATCATCTTCACCAAACTACCAAACATTTACACCAGGATTTCATCATCATCATCATCTAGATATATGTGATGAAGAAATAGAGCCAAACAGGAAGCAGAGAAAGAGATACTCACATGCAATAGGAATAGAAAAAGGACGTAAACTAATAAATTCTTTTTATTGCTTTCAGCAATCGTCAATCGAAGGAATCGCCTCTCAGCTTTGGTTGATGTTGTTGTTCGGTCCTTCATATTATTGTTGGGGGGCTTTTGCGGACTTAAGCGTGTGAACCTACTGCAGGACAATATAGCTTTTCTCCTATCAAGAAGAAGTGTCTATATGTGTATTTACAGACACTCAGAGTTCTTCTCTTGATGTACATTTTCCCTCAATTATCCTTGAGTTTGTTTTCTTTTTGTTGGTGTATTGGTTTAATTTGTTTGTGCTGTGCGTATAGTAGTGTCCTTTCTTTCGAACAAAATAAACAGGAAAAAGAAGAAAGCAAACCATTTTTCTTATCGTCCTACAATAATCTAGCTGAAGTGAAGCAAGTTCCTTCTTCAGGACGATGAGTGTTTGTAGGTACGTTTTGTTATGTTTTTTCTTTGCTCGTCCTTTCAATGAAACAAAAACAAAACAAAACAAAATCCTTGTTATCGACTGATTGTCATCCTTTTGGTTAACTTTTTCAAAGCCCATAAACGCCACACCATCATCCCTATATGTTTCCCATTTCGACAGCACGAGACGAGGTTCTTCTTTTTCGCACTCTTTCGGTGCGATTTCGGACATTATCCTTTAGTGTTGAAATTTATATCTATCCATTAAAGTCAAAATGAGACTGCAGAGTTGGATGCCAAATAATATATAACATTTCGAAATCAAGACAAAATGCAAAACTCTCTGGTCTTCGGCCATTTGTTTGGAAGGTCGTTTAAATTTTTGTTTGTATTTTCTTTTTGCATGTTTAGCTCGAATTTTATCAACACAAAAAAAAATAGAATCCTGTCGACATTCAATAAAAGGATATCCATTTTATTTTCTTCTTCTCTTCCTCATATAATAAGATTGCCAATTGGGAAGTTTTTTTTACGATTCTAGGCTGCTGAGTAATCTTCTGATTTTGATGGTTTCAAAGTCTGCAATTTATTGATTTCTATTTCTTTATAGTTTCTTTTTTATTTAAGCTTTAATTTGTTCTGGGTTCTCTTTTTTTTTTGTAAAAAAAAAATCGATTTTATTGGTTGGGGAACGATGACGGAAGATGATGTAGAGAATGTTTAAGAAATAAGGACATGAATGAAATATGAGATTTTTGTTGCTCCTTTTTAAATGAAAGATTATTTTATTTGTAGAATTTGAAAGGAATTTTTATTGATGAAACGTTTATCTTTCGATTTTAAAGTTATATCGATTCAAATCATGTGTGTGGGTAAGAGTGTGCAGATGATGGATGATACAGGCTCTGTGGTTTTATTTGAAATGAAATTTAATTTAAGTTACTACATAATAAAACAATTTTAAGTTCATTTTTAATTTTATGTTGCTTGTTTTTTGTTGAAAAAAAAAACGAAACAAGTTAAAAACTCATTTCAATTTAAAAAAGAGGCTAGGTTGCGTCCCACACTGATAACTTCCTATCCCGTTTGTCGATTTGTCTTGCTTAAAAGTTTGTAGGTTTTCGTGTTTTTGTTAAAAAAGTTGTCAATTGAATTACTATTAAAAATTTAAAAATTACCAACAATATTTTGCATAGGTAATGAAATAGTTTGATTTCGAAATCTATTTTCGCTAACGAGATTTTTAGTCGAAAACCAATGTTTACCAACTTTGTAGCCATTTCTTAAAAATTTGTATTTGTATAAACAAATACAATTTGGATGAATGAAATTAATTTGAATTCAATATCTTCTATTGTTCACGAGATATCGAGAACCGAACATCAATTTTTATAAAATTTGTGGACTATTTTTTGTAGATTTTATTTTTTATAAAAAAACGGAGTGTTGGATTTTTATCAAAATATTACTGCCGAAAACAATCTGGGAGATAGTTTAAGATTAAAGCCAATATTTTTAATTTTTGAAAAGATATTTTAGTCGAAATCAATTTTTACGAACTTTTGGTAATGCTACTTTTAGGTTTTTATTTTTTGTTAAAAACCTGTTGATTCAAATTTTCTCAAAATTTTACCGAATGTTGAAAACAATATTTCAATTAGTTTGTCACCAAAAGGTTTTGTCGATTTATGAAAAAACCGTAAATTGGAATTTTTTCAAAAAATATATTTGTTTGGTATCACGGTACAATATAAAGGGTGATTTTTTAGCTATTATCTTTTTGGCAACACTGGTTTAAACAGCTGACGCACGTTTCGTGTTTTGTTTCACTGTCAAACATCTTCAGTTTGGTCTATAATTTAAGCATTAATCGTCTTAAAAACGAACAACGCTTGCAAATTATTGATTTTTATTATCAAAATGCGTGCTCTGTTAAGAAAGTTCATCGCGCGCTTTTTCCAGCGAGTGACAAAGCTCATTTTTTATCAATAAGTACGTAAATAAGCAGAATTGTCGATTTTATAGTGAATATCAGCCAGAAGCATTGCAAGAGCTACCAATGCATCCAAAAAAAGTCACAGTTTGGTGCGGTTTATGGGCTGGTGGCATCATTAGACCGTACTTCTACAAAGATGAGGCGAATCGTAACGGAACTGTGAATGGTGAGTGTACCGTGAGATGATATCCAACTTTTGTTTGCCCAAAATGCAAGAGATTGACTTGCATGACATGTGGTTTCAATAAGACGATGCCACATGCCACACAGCACGCGCAACAATGGACTTATTCAGAGGCGAGTTCGGTGAACATTTTATTTTACGTTCGGGGCCGGTCAATTGTCCGCCTAAATCGTGCGATTTAACGCCTTTAGACTATTTTTTGTGGGGCTATGTTAAAACTTATGTCTATCAGAAAAACCCGCTTCAATTGACGCATTGGAAGACCACATTGAAGCATTTATTAGTGAGATACCAGCCGAAATGTTGGAAAGAGTATGACAAAATTGGACTAAGCGGATGGACCATTTGGGGCGCAGTCAATGTCAACATTTGCATGAGATAATCTTCAAACATTAAATTATATGGACGGTACTATCGTTTCAAATAAAGATTGCATGCATTTTTTTGAATTGTATGTTTTTTTTAAAAAACTTTACAATAGCTTTTAAAAAATCACCCTTTATAATATAAAACTTAATTGAAATCGCTAGCGTTATTGGTTCGTGAGAAATTTGGGGTTAACCAAAATGTTCACCTTTTTTATTTTTCCATAGGAAGTTATTGTAATCGGTCCGATTTGTCGAATTGAAAATTTTGACATTTCTCGACGTTTCAAGGTCCCTAGAGTCGAAATAAAAGATTTTTAGAGAGATGTCTGTGCGGGACTGTGTACGGACGTTGGGGAAGTTTTTTTCGTCGTCCATAGCTCAAGAACCAGTAGAGATATCAACTTCAAATAAATTTTGTTAAACAAATAATAATGCAAAAAGATGAAGAAAGGGCTCTCAACAAAATTGCGTGGGTGGTTTTCTTACCATATTAACATTAATTCATAAAAACGCTTTTATTTGTTAGCAATATTGACTGTATTATTAGACAAAACAAAAAAGTCGATAATGTGTTCCTTTTCTGATTTCCTTTTTAGTGTCTTTTTATCCTTTTCGAAGCAGTTTATTGATTTCCGTCTCAATGTTACCTCTGGCTAAGAAAATTTTTGTATTGTCATTTCATAGTCTGAATTATTTCGACACAAACGTTAACCTCTTGTTTGCTTTTATGAGTCGAATAATGGCCGTTCATCCGGTTGTTTTTTTTTTTAAATCTTGTGTTCAAATCAAAAACAAACCAAGCAATAAACGGTCTTCTGTGCCTAAACTCACTTCTGCAAGTGATTGTTGTTAAGCGAATTGGAAAAACACACCCGTTGAATGATTGCTCAATGAAATCTATCGAAACAGGAACTTTGTGTGCATTTCCTTTGGACATAAAAGTACAATCCCGTCGGGCCTCTCTCTCAGCCTTCAAGTCGCGCAAAGCGTCAGGATAGCCTTTCTGTTTAATAAATATGTAGAGAATGTGTATAGACATGGACGGAAAGTTCAATAGGTATCTATCTTTCCCTCTATATCCACCTCTAACCTTTTGTATATGCATCAGAGAACTTATGTAGAGAAAACCTTGCCAAGTCATATGCATGAAAATCTATGCAATTTCTCCTTTGTCTACATCTGCATCTGCAACCTCAGCATAGGTAGCCATAGAGTAGCTTGATATGGACAACACCATCTCTGTACCTCTGCATGTAGTTCTGTGGAAAGCTTTTGTCGGATTTATTCATCCTTTATGGTGGTGGGTTCGGGCTATGCCAATAGCCATCATCATCATCGTATAGTCCTGATGCTGAATTGAACAGATATTGAGAGTTGAGTTGAGTTGAGTTCTTTTGGACAAAAAGGACTAATGCACCAAATGGCCGCAACGAGCAACGACGACGATGATGATGATAATGATGATGATGATGATCCACCCTGGCTAAAATGGTCCAGCTATACCAACGGTCTGAATGTCCAAACGAATCCCTTTATGTCGTTATTCAGAAGAGTAGGTATCAGTAAAGGATTCAACTTGTCCACTTTGTTTGCTGGACGTGTATAGCAGGAAGAACTGGAGACGGGGATATTCACTTCTCGCCCATCTAACAGAGTTTCTCGGTTTCGGTTGGATTGTGCGGCAGAAGTGACATACTGAAAGTTCACACACCGCCTCCTCAAACATCACTATTCGTTATTGAAGTACGGAGTCTTATGCTACCTCCTCACTCTCTCACCCACTCCTATACAGTTCTCTCTCTCTATTCATCTAGGATCTACCATGTACCTAGGACCAATTTAGAAGTGTTACACAATGAATTTGGCCAGTCGTTGAATTAAGTGCGTCTGTTTTATCAACCATTCTTCTTCTGGATTCATCCTTCGGAGATATGTACTATATATCCTTTTTGTGTTTTGTTGTGTTTTGTTTTGTTTCGTTTTAGTTGTCATTTTTGTCAGGATGCCCAGAATTTGAGTTGTACAATTTTGTTTCGTCTCTGTTGACAAACTGGTAATTGAAATCATTTTATATCCTTGCAACAAGAGGACGACATTTACCACATCTGATAATTTCTGGGTCTTTGAGCTCTGAATTCTTCTTGAGAGGTAGTTTATTTTTGTCCTTTCTTCAGGATTCTCTGTCCTTAGATATGTACTTATATCTATGTATGCCTTCACATTGAGAACACTTTTGTTTATTGTAAAAGTGATTGTGTGTTTAAATAGGCTTGAAATGGAGAACATCAGATATTCGAGATTTTGTAAGGACATTTTTTTCACTTAATTTTTGTTTTTGCAATTTAATTCTAAAATGACTTCTTGTTGATGAAACATTTTGTTTTATTTGTTTCTCTCTTTCTGTTTGTGAGTTTGAGCATTAGGGCATGAGTGCGATATGTGTCTGAATGTTGTTTATACTTCCGCTTCAAATAAATATTAAAATATACTCAAATATTGTTCTTTCAACAACCAACAAGAAAAACCATGCTTCACATAAGCAAGAGCTTATTTCATATTTGCTTAAGAGCAAATAAACATGATTGCCAGGAAAACGACTCTGATGTCCATAAGTTTATACATATTATGAACTTCATATGCTTTATATGGATTTAACATAAATAAAATGTAATCATTATGTGGTACATTTGCTTGGCTTATTTTGTCTTCTTTTTTTTAAGCACTTCATTGCAACATTCCAGGACAATTTTATTTGCATCACAATATAAATATATGGCTAGGCATTGGGTAAATTTAGGGATTTGAGCTTTGACTATCAAATCTATGGATTATATTTTTTTGTTTGAGTTAAATAAATAAAATATTAAAATCTAGTTTTTTTTTAAGAAATATATTTAATTTTTTAGCTTTAAATATTTAATCCCTAAAAAAGGCAAAATATATGAATAACCCAATTAAAAGTAAAAATAAAACCTTTCATATTTTTTAAGATTTTTGTATACCTACATTTTCGAATTGGACAGATATATTTCATCGTTTCATAAAGAATGGTACTTGCTTCAAAACAACTTCTTCCATGTAAGGATGACAAAAAGCAAATCCAAATAAAACATTATTTGCAAATTGTTATCTCTTCACAGCTAAATTCAAGCAAAAAAGCTCAAATTTCATGCTTCATTATGTTTTCGAATATCCTACAATTTAACGCTTGGACTCATCTTCTTTTTAACTTCCCATAGGAAATTATTGTAATCGGTCCGATTTGTCGTATTGAAAATGTTGACATTTCTCGACGCTTCAAGATCCCTAGAGTCTTAATAAAAGATTTTTAGAGAGATGCCTGTGCGTGAGTGTGTATCTCATGAACCAATAAAACTAGTGAATTAAATTTTATATTAATTATTGTAACGTGATACAATGATTTTATAAATCAAAAAAACAGAAAAAAAAACAATAATTGCCACCTCGAATATTTTACGAACCAAAAATGATTTTATCTCCAAAATAATTTTATGCAACGAAGAATAACGTTTTTGGCATCTAATAAAATTTTGAGAACAATCGAATTGAAAACCTAAAAAAAAATAGGCTGGCATGCGATCCACACTGATAACTTCCCATTTTTTCTGCCGATTTGTCTTGCTTCAAAGGTGTGTAGGTTTTTTGTGATTTGTAAAAAAGTTCTTAGTTGAATTATTCTAAAAAAATAAAATTTATCAACAATATTTCGCATATATGAAGCTTGATGTCAAAATCAATTTTTGTTAAAGAGATTTTTAATCGAAAACCAATTTTTACCACTTTTAGTTTGATTTGTGTACTATTTTTTGTAGGTTTTAATTTTCTATGAAAAAAATATCAATTCGATTTTACTCAAAGTTTTACAGAATGTTGAAAACAATATTTCTTATAAGATAAAATTAGTTTGAAGCCATAGTCTCAAATTTTTGAAAAGATATTTGAGTCGAAAATCAATTTTTACCAACTTTAAGTAATGTTTTTTTAGGTTTTTATTTTTTTATAAACAAAAACTGTGAATTCGATTTTTCCCAAAATTTAACTGAATTTCGACAACAATATTTTTTATAAGACAAAATTAGTTTGAAGCCAATATTTCAAGTTTTTGAAAAGATATTTCAATTCGATTTTTTTCTTAAATTTTACTGAATATTGACAACACAATTTTTTATAAGATAAAATTAGTTTAGAGAGAATATCTCAAATTTTTGAAAAGATATTTGATTCGAAAATCAATTTTTACCAACTTTAAGAAATGTTTTTTTAGGTTTTTATTTTTTATAAAAAAAAACTGTCAATTCGATTTTTTTCTTAAATTTTACCAGATGTCAAAAAAGTTATTCTTCGTTGCAAACAATTATTTTGGAGATTAAATTATTTTTTCTCTATAAAAATATTTGAGGTGAAAATTATTTTTGTTATTTTTTTTTTGATTTATAAAAAAACCATTAATTGGAAAATTTAATTCAAGTCGCTAGCGTTATTAGTTCGTGAAATATTTTGAGTTAACCAAAATATTCACCTTTTTTTAAATTGTTATGGTAAAACAATCTCCTCAATTTTTTTGAGAGTGCTTTCTGCATCTTTCTGCATATTATCTATATAACAAAATTTATTTGAAGTCGATATCTTTATTTGTTCTTGAGCCATGGACGAACGTACGTATACACGCAGGCACAGACATCTCTCCAAAAATCTTTTATTTTGACTATATGGACCTTGAAACGTCAAGAAATGTCAACATTTTCAATTCGACAAATCGGACCGATTACAATAACTTCGTATGGGAAGTTAACAATACTAAAACTTAGTAAAAATTTACTTTCGACTCAAATATCTTTTCAAAAATTAAAAATATTAACGTCAAATTAATTTTATTTCACCGAAAATTTTGTTTTCGACATTCAGTAAATTTTAAATAAAAATCCAACTGTCAGTTTTCTCTTAAAAAATTAAAATCTAGAAAAAAAAATTCTACTAAAACTGTTACAATATATTTATTATATATATGTTTATATATAAAAAACAAAGTTACAAGTTTGTTTTCGACTAAAAATCTCGTTAACAAATTAAACTACATACATGCAGAATATTGTGAGTAATTTTTAAATTTTTAGAATAATTCAACTGACAACTTTTTTAACAAAACACCAAAAACTACAAACCTTTTAAGCAAGACAAATCGGCAATCAGGATGGGAAGTTATCAATGTTGGTCCCAGCCTGTTTTCAAACAAACAAATCTAAAGCAATACCAGCCGTTTTTTAATTTCAAACAGTTATAAATGAATTTTAGAAATAAAAAAAAAAAACTAAAAAAAGTACTTATACGCCTAAGTGAACACTTAGTTTGTTTCTTCATTTAATCGTTTCTGTTAAAGATCTTTGGATTTTTAAACGTTTGCAGATGATTAACGTGGAGAATTACTACATACAAAATTAAACATACAAAATGTTTAAAGATTTTATTTATTTATTTATTTATTTAATCTATGAGCTAAAGGCTCAACAGATGCAAAAAAGAATAAATACATAGGTACTATATACAAAAAAAAAAAAATTTACAATTCATGATTAATTTCTTAAAAATCATTTTTGAATTTGTTTCTAGGCCATGCTATGTCAATATGACTAATTACTTCGTTGAACTCCCTAATTGACCTTGAAACTGGTTCATTCATTCCATAATTTGTCCTATGTTTAGGTTGAAAAAGAAGGTATCTTTCTCTCAATGGTCTAATCGGGGCATAAATACAAATTAACGATAGAAGGTTAGGACACTTTATGTGGTAACATAAAATATCTCGCACAAACACTATATCATGAATAGTTCTTCGAGATTAGAGAGATTTCAGACCTAGAAGATTACGTCGAGCTTGAGAATCTGGACAAAAATTCCAGCGCATTTTACAAAACACATATTTTGTGAAACGATTCTGAACTTTCTCAATTCTATCCGAAAATGTTTGTTGGAAAGGATTCCATATGACATCAGCATACTCAAGTAATGATCTAACTAATGAGTTATATAGAGAAGTATAGGGATCCGAAAAGTCAGTTGAGTTTCTTTTAATGAAACCAATCATAGAGTTGGCTTTAGCAACAATAGCATCCATATGTGCGGAACAAATGTAAACTTGGAATCAAAGGAGACACCTAAATCCTTTACTGTAGCAGTTCTCTGAAGAGGGATACGATCAAGAGAATACGCAAACTCATAAGTTGAGAGTTTCCTAGAGACCGAGATAGCGAAGCATTTCTTCACATTAAGTTTAGGACAGTTAACCAAACACCAGTTTGATACATGATCGAGGTCTATTTGGAGATTTAAGCAATCATAAATGGAATTCACTTTTAAAAATAATTTTAGATCATCAGCATATATGAGACATTGGCTGAACTTTATGTTTTTACAAATATCATCGATAAATATTATAAATAAAATAATAAATTGATTTTTCAAAGTGAAATTTCAGTTAGAGCATAGTTTCATTTAATTGTACATCGCTGCATTACTGGAACGTGAAATAATATACTAACGTCCAGATACGTTCAATTACGTCTAATAACTATCAATAATGCCTAATAACGTCCAATAATATCCTATAATACCCAAAAATCATTGGTTCATTCATTAGCATATAGACTTGTAACTTAAAAAAAACTCAACTAAAAAAACTCTAACGAAAAAATATCCCACAATTTCGCTGAAAAATTAAAATTGCCTTTCTCTCTTTGTATTATTTATAATGATGTTGGTTATAGTTTTGAAAACTTTATTTCACATACAAAATATACTTAAATTCCTAATTAATTATTTTTCCTTTTGTTTCAGGAACAAACATTTTTCACTTGGATCATAATGCTTTAATATACCAACCCCTGGAAGGCTCATCTAACTTATTTATACGAACTATTTAAAAACAACAGCAAAAAACGCATACATGATTACAACACCAACATCTATGTCCATGTAAGTTTGTATTTTTATTAAAAAAAATATTTCTATATATCAATTTACATTGAATATCTATTATTGTTGTAAATATCAAAGCTTTATGCATAAATAACCACAAAACCAAACAAAAAAATCATTCCTTTCATCCCCCTTCAAAAATTAATTTTCATCCATTTATCCTTTTTTCTCTTCGTTTATTTTCATGCATCGGAATTTACACATTCGATTATATTGGCAATCAACAAAACAAAAAAAAATAATGATGATATGAAATACAAAATACAAAACTGGCGGTATGGTTTGATATATTTCCATCCAACCCTACCCTGCCAACCCCAAAATTTTATAAATATAAATGTCATTCTCATTGAACTAAAAAACAAAACAAAAAAAAATCACAACATCCTTTTCTCAACAACCCCAAAAACCTTCAAAAAATGTGCTTTTTTGTCTGCAACCATAACAAAACCAAAATATAAAATAATAATAATTAACTGCTAAAATCGCTTTGGGTGTTACGCTATGTAATTATGCCTGTCTGTTTGGCTTCCGTGAAATGTCGCATATATGTCGGTTTTGACTTTGGTGACGACGATGGCGGGTGCAGTGAACTTTTTTAAAGATGATAAACAACAATTTGGGATATGAAAAGAACAGCAACGATAATCATAACATTAATCGTTTCAATGTCAGCGGAATGGGTGTTGGATTGGGCGGTGGGAGTGGGCGCAGCATGAGGGTGGATTTGAATTCAATTACAGACAATGCAACAACAACAACTACCACGACATCATCTCCTGGAGCTCGCAGGCGACCCATTCATCTCTTCACACAAGCCCACCAAAATTTGAAGTGAGTAAACTGTAAACAACAACAACAACAACAACTCCCATGTAATTGGAGAGAACATCATGGGGATTTAAGCAATAAAAAAAAAGAAACTTATGCACCACCCTTAGACATGTCCTTTGAAAAAAAGGACCAAACTCTTCTGACAAAAGAAAAATGTCCTCTTTATTGAATGTTAGTGAGTGATGTATCAGTGTATGTATGTGAGAGATCAATCTTTTAGGTTTCTTTGATTTTATTTGCACTTGGATTTGATACGTACATATATAAACAAACAAACTTCTTCTATTCCATTACAAACTCGTATAAAAGAAAAACTTTTCTGATCCTTTTAATGTGATTAAATATTGATTTAGCATGTTTTTATTTGTTGTTTTATTGTTGTATGTTTGTGTGTTGCTGTTTTGGCTGCTGGGGTTCTATTATATACACACTAACATGACAGTGTATTTGTTGTCAATCACTATTTTCTTTCTTTCTTTTTATAATGCCTTTCTTTATTTTCTACTACTTTCTCATTTTTATTGATGCGCTTATAACATGGAAATAAATTCGATTTGGAACGACAACGCACAAAATTTTAAAATATGCAGCTGCAATGATAACGAGAAAGTTGTACAAACTCCTAGCTCAGACGAGGATAATTCACCAACAGAGTTGAATAACTGCAAACGATTGGGGGACAAACCGCCTTTGGTAAGTAATAGAAATGAAAAGTATTTGTTTAAATTTTGGAATATTGAGACATTCACAAGAAAAGCAAAACAACATCAATCGACGTTTACCATTTTTAAACGATACACATATTTTGAACTAATTTTTAAAAATTCAGTGAAGATAGAACTTTGGTCTATATTCAGTTGAGAAACATTTAACCCAAGCTATAAACCGTTTACAGCTAGTGCTAAGGGTCAATGTTAACTAAGGGGTTTTTCAATAAAAGGTTTTATTTTATTATTAAATTGATGGTTGTTCATTTCATTTTAAAGTGAAATAATGTTATAAACAAAATAATCTAACCAAATGGCTTTCCCATTTACGGTTGCAGAACCATATCTTTTTCATGAAATTATTCATGGCCAATCTGTATTTCCTTAAAAACTTCACGAAATCGTGATGGCAAATTGCTTCTTTGATAAATAACACGATTAGGAATCTTTTCTTGTACAATCTTTCCTCATTCACATCAATATCATTTTATCCAAGCATTAACAAATCATTAAACATAGCTCGGTGTCGCCATATCTTGATCACATCAACAGTCACATCAGCCTTATTTTCCAAAAAGTACGGTGCAATATCAAAGCCAGTCTCAAAACAACACCAAAAAAGAGGCTGGGATGCGACCCATACTGATAACTTCCCATCCCGTCTGTCGATTTGTCTTGCTTAAAAGTTTGTCTATATGTATCATTTTTTACCAAATTTGCGTACTATTTTTTGTAGGTTTTATTTTTTTATGACAAAAAGGACACTGTTGGATTTTTATAAAAAAAAATTACTGAATATCGAAAACAATATTTTCTGTGAAATAAAATAAGTTTGAAGCCAATATTTTTTATTTTTGAAAAGCTATTTGAGTCGAAAGTAAATTTTTACCAAGTTCTAGTATTGTTTTTTTTAGGTTTTTATTTTTTGTAAAAAAAACTCTCAATTCGATTTTTCTCAAAATTTTATCGAAGGTTGAAAACAATATTTCTTATAAGTTTTTAAGTAGTAAGAAGCTATTACCTCAAATTTTTAAAAAAATATTTGAGTCGAAAATCAATTTTTACCAACTTTTGTTAAATTTTTTTTAATTTTTTGTTTTAAATTTTTGGTAAGAAAACTGTCAATTCGATTTTTTTCAAAATTTTACTGAACATTGACAACAATAATTTTTGAAAGATAAAACTAGTTTAAAGCCAATATCTCAAAGTTTTAAAAAGATATTTGAGTCGAAAATCTGTTTTTACAACTGTTATTCATTTCTTTTTTTTTTTGGGTTTTTATTTTTTGTAAGAAAACTGTCAATTTTATTTTTCTCAACATTTTTGAGAATGTTGAAAATAATATTTCTTATAAGATACAATAAGTCTGTAGCCTTAATCTTAAGTTTTTGAAAAGATATTTAAGTCGAAATTCAATTTTTACCAACTTTGAGTAATGTTTTTTTAAGTTTTTATTTTTTATAAAAAAAACTGTCAATTAGATTTTTCTCAAAATTTTATCAGATGTCAAAAACATTATTCTTCGTTGCACAAAATTGTTCTGGAGATGAAATCATATTTAAGTCGTAAAATTATTGAGGTGACAAAATTTTTTTTTCAGTTTTTTTGATTTATAAAAAAAACCGTTAATTGGATTTTTTTTCCAAAAATGTACTTGTTTTGTACCACGTTACAATATATAATATAAAATTTAATTCAAGGCTCTAGCGTTTTTGGTTCATGAGATATTTAGGGTTAACCAAAATGTTCACCTTTTTTTAAACTGCTATGGTAAAAAAACCACCCACGCAATTTTCTTGAGAGCCCTTTCTGCATCTTTCTGCCTTATTATCTGTATAACAACATTTATTTGAAGTCGCTATCTCTTCTGGTTCTTGAGCTATGGACGACTGCCCGAACGTACGGACATATCTCTAAAAATCTTTTATTTCGACTCTAGGGACCTTGAAACGTCGATAAATGTCAAAATTTTCAATTTGACAAATATGACCCATTACAATAACTTCCTATGGGAAGTTAACAATGACACTTTGAGAATATAAAAGCTTTTCAAAAAATATTCTTGGATTTTCCAATCCACAAATGTGACAATTTCAATTATTAACGTAGCCTCCGAGAGAAAAATGGAATTCTCTATCACAGTGAAGATGTTTTTTTTTCCGTTGGCCTCCATAAAAATACAATGTAACGTTGTTTGTGGGAAGACAAACCTGTCAAATTTTTTCTTAAAACATTCATACTTTAAAAATTATTAAAATTTTAAAGAATTTATTCCAATTTGTACACAATTCCACTGTTAACAATAATTGACTAAACCAAAAAACATTCACCCTGTTAATAAAAAAAAAGCACTTAATATTTTTAACTTCTCATAGGAAGTTATTGTAATCGGTCCGATTTGCCGAATTGAAAATTTTGACATTTCTCGACGTTTCAAAGTCCCTAGAGTCGAAATAAAATATTTTTAGAGAGATGTCTGTGCGTGCGTGTGTACGTATGTTCGTACGTTCGGGAAATTTTTTTGTCGTCCATGGTTTAAGAAAAGTAGAGATATTGACTTCAAATAAATTGTGCTATACAGATAATAATGCAGAAAGATGCAGAAAGGACTCTAAAAAGAATTGCGTGGGTGGTTTTTTTACCATTGCAATTGAAAAAAAGATGAACATTTTGGTTACCCATAATATCTCACGAACCAATAAAGCTAGCGACTTGAATTAAATTTTATATTATGTATTATAACGTTATACCAAACAAGTATATTGTTGGAAAAAAATCCACATAACAGCTTTTTTTATAAATCAAAAAACTGAAAACAAATATTTTTCAGCGCGAATATTTTATGAACAAAAAATGATTTTATCTCCAAAACAGTTTAAAATTTTGAAAAAAATCGAATTGACTTTTTTTTATAAAAAAATAAAAAATTAAAAAAAAAACAATACTAAAAATTAGTAAAAATTTACTTTCGACTCAAATATCTTTTCAAAAATTTGAGATATTGGCTTCCAAATCCAACAGTCCGTTTTTTCATAAAAAAAAAATAAAATCTACAAAAAATAGTACGCAAATTTGGTAAAAATTGATACATATAGGTAGACAAACTTTTAAGCAAGACAAAACTATAGACGGGATGTTAAGTTATCAGTGTGGGTCGCATCCCAGCCTCTTTTTATAAATAGTTTTCGACTCGGGCACCTTTTGAATGAACAAGAATATTGGCTTTACTCACTTACTTAAGGTGGCACTACAGTACTAGGGCCTCACCCAACAAATTTATAAATTTTGCTCGGTCCCCACCTCATCGAATATTAGCTTTGGAAAGTTTAATTCTATGACGTTAGGTCTTAAGTCAAAAAATTGCATCTTAGGTTCTTTATTTGGTGTTAAGGCCTTTTTTATCTCTTTCTTTTAATACTAATAACCTAAATCTAGACCAACTTTTAAATATCGTATTTATTTAGTCTTAATAAAGTGAGACAGACAAATTCATAAAATAAATTTTGTAAAAAAAAAATTACAATATTTTACAAAATTATATATTATATTATATATGCTATATTATAAACAAAATCACAAGAAGCAATCCTGTAGTATTATTTATCCACTCAATTTTTAACCTTCAACTTTTTCCCACCTATAGACTTTTACTTTTAATTACTTATCTTACTTACTATGTACATTTATTTTACTTTATTACAATGCTATGCAATGGTTTGGTAGGATAGTATCACTTCATCGATCTTAACCAAATCACGTACAAATTCAATTTGTATCATCTTCAAACACAATCTCATGATATGAGGGGAGGAGGGGAGGACGTTAAGTGCAAATAACTTTTTCCAATCATTCGTGAAATTCAAGAATCATCTCATCCTCCTCCGTTAAGCCATCAACATTATTTTTGTCCACCGAACTTCAAACTTCGAACTTCATCATCGTTCTCGTTTCGTCTTCTTTTGAATCCAGCTGCGTGCTGCGAGTCGCAATCGCAGAGACAATACAAAGCTTGACATTATAGCAGATGACACTTTCGGTTCATCCATAAATCATTGGCGTGTTACACTTCATTTGTCATTTAGTAGACTGCCAAAAATGTCCCTTGGGGAGTAAAAACGGATACAGATATACAGATTTCTATGTCCAAAATCGGACTTTGTCCGGATTTGCACATGAAAGCGGAAACCAAAGAAAGAGAGCTTACGACTATATACAAAGAAAATACTGGTTTGCGCGCCCTCTGTGATTTCTCCCAAGTGAATAGAAAATTTCATCATGACACACACGCTTCTGTCGGTTTCGCATCACTAATTTCCGTTTCCTGTTTGTGATGGCTGTGGGCTATGTGAATTTTGTGGGGTGGGGAGGTTTGTGTTTTTCTCATTTGATTTGCCTTCGTCCCCTCTGGGCAAAGGAATAAGTAAGAGTATCTTTTTCTTTTTACTTTTGCAAATTAATACCAACCTTTTCTTCCACTATAATACTCGCATAAAAATCATGAACTTTTCAGACAAGGTCGTATACAAACAAATTATTCTCTGAGTTAAAGGGGAAGGGATTATTGGTCCAAATTTGAATAATTCTTCATTTTTTAATAATTTCTTTAGAAACTCTTCAATCCATTCAAGTTTTTTCAATGATGTGGGGAAAGTTGTAATTTTCAAGGATAGCGAGGATATTTTTGGTAGATCTTACGTTACGTTTTTCTATACAGATGGGTCAAAAACAAAAGAAGGGGTTGGTGGAGGTGTGTACTCTGAACGACTGAAATTAAGTCTCTCATTCCGCCTTCCCAATCATTGTAGCGTGTTCCAGGCGGAACTTTTGGCGATAAAAGAAGTCTTGTCTTGGCTTAAAGAAAACGTGATATCAACATCTGATATCCGTATTTTCTCACATAGTCAGGCCGCCATCAAATCTCTGGATTCTGTCTCTACAAACTCTATAACAGTCCATAACTGTCGATCATCTCTAATGGAGATGGCACAACAGTTTAATATTCACCTTTGCTGGGTGCCGGGCCATAGAGACATTCCAGGTAACTGTAAGACAGATGAACTCGCCAGGAACTACGTTTGGCACGTACTGGCATACCAATCGCTACTTGTAAACTTTTGCTAATGCAAGATGCTGTGAGGAGGGCAGGCACCAGGTGGAACAACATCACCACGTGTCAAGTCACAAAAAACATCTGGCCAACACTGGATTTAAAACGTTCAAGGTGCTTGCTCTCTCTAAGCAGATCGCATATAAGCTCGATAATAGGTGTCATAACCGGACACTGTCTGATAGGAAAGCACGCCACGAGATTAGGCGTATGCGTATTCTCAAATGATTTCTGCAGAAGCTGTATGGAAGAGGAAGAGGAAGAAACAATTCTTCATCTTCTCTGCACATGCCCTGCTCTGGCTCGAAAACGCAAGAATTACCTAGGAGAATTCTTCTTTAACGATCTAAATCATGTCGGCATAATCAGCCTCTCACGTTTCGTAAGGAACTCAAACTGGTTCCATTGAGCTTAGGAAGTAACCTCAAGATTTATGTGGTATCACAATGGGCCATTAAACTGGCCTAAGTGTGTCCGTTTCCATCTTGGACAGCCACTATAACCTAACCTAACCTACGTTACGTTGACGTGAGAGATATGGGTATTTGGGAGATTTTCACTTATGCAGATGACTTAAATTCCTCAAGGAAGGATGATAATGTGGACCGTAAAATTTACGAATTGTTCAAAATGTTTCTTGACCAGAAGATCAACTGCCATGATACAATTAATTTATTGATACATGTTGTTGAACGGTGTTGATTTTCATATTTCTTAGATAAAATAGGCTTTTTAATTGACAGCTTTCTATACAAAACCTTTAGTATTATCACAGAACAATTTTATCAACGTACGCCGTAGCTGCAAGGTGGCGTTGGATGTTTTATAGTATATAAAGGTTAAGTAAAAAATTGCAGAAGCTAATGTCTTCGTAGTCACTAGGTCCCAGCAGCGTTGAGTCTCCCGATGATAGTACTATAGGTTTTAAATACAAAAGTTATAGTTACGGGTTACAGTTAACTGACGTTGCTTTAACATTATGTCTGCAGTCACCTGTCGAAATTTAAAAATCATTATTGGAAGAACATAACATATTTTGCATAGTTGATTTTTTTAAATATAAATATGCTCACAACAAAAACATTTACCCCTGATTTTCCTTCTAAATGACTACGAACCTGTTCTCAGGGATCTATGTATAAGAATTATTCGTCTTTTTATTACATTTGCTTCTTCTTCTTTCTTCTTCTTTTTATACGTTTCTTTTATTTTATTTTCAATCTTCAACGAAAATGAAATTCATTCTTTCACTTTCTTCATCCTTGTGCAATTTTGTTTGGTCTTGATTCTTTTTATGTCTGCGCGACCACTCAATTCGTCCCGGCAGAGCATTAAACGCTTCGAGTGGGTGGCTTTGGCTTTAGTTGGGACTTGGAATACGAGAGATAGGGTGACGGTGGTGGTGGTGGGATTTCGTAGTAAAAGGATGCTGATACGATGGAGTTTTTAGAGTAGATACTTTTCCTAGTTTTATCCCCAAACAATGCAAGGCCATAATTTCTTTTTCGCCACCATCACCGCCACGCCGCCGTTGGATCGCTCTCCACAGACACACCACCCACCACTGCCCGCACTACCCGTCAACGATAACTACGACGAAGAATATAGATGTGTTTTATCAACGTTCGTCCATCGTCGTCGTTTCAAGGACTTTTCTAAAGGACATAACGTTGAGTTTAATTTTCTTTTTCCTGCAATGCTTGTTCAGCAAACAGAAATTGCTATAGTAGTATAGTAGTCCTATTCCTAGTCCTATAGTCGTATAAAAGAAGAAGAAGTGGGGGAAAGTTTTGGCTTTTGTTGCATGCACATTGCCCTGTAGCTGATGCGAGAAGTCTTTAGTTTCATTTTAGTACGAATATACATCCCTTTCTCAGGCTCCCTCGCTGTTTTTTATACATTTTGTTTGTTTGTTTGTCTGTTATGGGGACTACCGTAATAAATTCCGTTGCAATTTATTCGACCACAAAAGTCTGGTCATGCCAGAAGAATGGCCGCTTTAAAAAAAAGAAAAAAAGCAGATTCAAGTCACATTTATCTTCTGATGTATAGTTTGTGAAATACATACTAGCTCGGATGAATGTAGCCCTACCGATTTAGATAATCTTTTTTGGTTGAATGCTGAGTGGTTTGTTGCTGCTTTTGGCTAGACCAGTTGGAAAATGTGCTATAATTCTGATAATGACAGAGACAGTGAATGGTTTTAGATTAATTTCTCTTCTCCACTTCTTTATGTTTGCTTTGTCGTCAAAATTGAGGTTACAGATTAGTCTAACAGATATATAAGTGATTAAGATACGTTACAGATGAAGCAAGAATACAATATAAAACATTCCAAATATTAGTGATGGAATCTTTAGTTTATTATTATTATTATTTATTAGCTATTCTGCCTTAATACTAAATTACATTTTCTTTTTAATTAATTCATAATATTAATATTTACATAAATCAAATTGATTTGTTTTAACAAAAATATAGTTATGCACGGGCAAAAGCCTCCCCCATTGTTTTCCATTCGTTTCTGTTGTGAATTTTTTGAAACCAAAGTCTGTCGAAAGCATGAAGCTCATCTCTCCATCTTTTTGGCTGACGCCCAACTGATCTGGTACCACTAAACGGTGTCCACTCTGTACATTCTTTTGACCACCTTTCATCTGACTTCCTCATAAAATGCCCTGCCCAGTCCCATTTCAGCTTTCTTGTCTTCAAAATAACATCTTCGTATCCTGTCCATGAGCGTATGTTGACATTTCTGATTCGCTGAGATCTTCTTATTTTTAGCATTGCTCCATTGAGTTGTTGAAAGCTTCCTTTTTATTGCAACTTTGTCGTCCATGTTTGGGAGCCATATGTTAGCACTGGTAAAACTGTGGAATCGAAAATGTATTTCTTGGTAACGTTTGAGATATTCGAGTCCAACATAGTTTTTACGTCCCAGAATTGCCTCCATCCGTTTGTTATCCTTCGAGAGATCTCCTTCTCTTCTCTATTATTAAATGAAACTAATTGTCCTTAATATATGAAGTCCTCCACATATTCGATCAGCTCTCCATTAATATGCATAGGTGTTTTGGTCGCATTTGTCATAACTTTGGTTTTGTTTTCGTTTGCTTGAAGCCCTGCCCTAGAGCATTCGAGAATGAGTTCGTTTATCATCTTTTGAAGATCTTCAGGATTATCATTCATCAAAATAATATCATCAGCAAATCTTAAGTTTGAAAGATATTTTCCATTGATTTTTATGCCAATGTGTTCCCAATCTAATTTTCTAAAACATTCTTCTAGAGTAGCGGCAAAGAAAGGCGGTGAGATTGGATCTCCTTGTTTAGTTCCACTTTGAAGTTTGAATGGCTCTCCAAATATTTCAGTTTTTATCTGAGCAGTTTAAGAGTCATACATTTTTTTGAAAATTCTAACCCAACGACAATTTATACCTTGGTTAAGGAGTGCATTCCACATGAAGTCTTGGTTAATGGTATTGAAAGCCTTTTTAAAATCAATAAAAATGAAATAAACCGGTAATCGGTATTCTCCACTTTTTTCGATGATTTGATTAACTGCCTGCAGGTGGTCTGTAGTTGAGAAACCTGATCGAAAACCTGCCTGCTCCACTGGTTGATGTTGTCTGAGGTCTACTTCCAGCCTTTTGAAGATGAAGACTTATTGGACGATAGTTGTTGATGTCATCTTTTTTCCCTTTCTTGTGCAATAGAGTGATGTACGACTTTGTCCATTGGATAGGAACTTCTCCAGTAGCCATAACATCGTTGAAAATATCTTTAAGCCACGCTGAAGACGTTTCAATTCCATATTTTAGGATTTCGGCTTCGATTCCATCACTGCCTTTACTTTTTTCGTTCCCAAGTTCCATTATAGCCTTTTTTATTTCGTCATGAAGAAACGGTAAAATTTCTTCAGATTCTTCTTCTAGCCTCTGTTCTATACTACCGATGTTTGTATTTCGACGATTATTCGAGTATAGTTCCTTATAAAATTCTGTTGCAACTTCGTTTATTTGTCTTCTGTTCCGGACTTGTTCGTTGTTTTTCGAAACCCCTAAGACCCATTCCTTCTCTAATTTCAAGCTTTGTTTGACTTTCTTTATCGATTTAGTACTTTCTAAGATATTTTTATATTTCTTTCTCTTATTTCTTGTTTGCTTTTTTTCTTTATCTCTTTTCTTAATGTTCTCAGTTCTATTCTTTCATTTTGTGAGATGTTTTCAATTTTCCTTAAAAATTCCCTTCTCTGTATCATGTTTTGTGTAGCCACTGATATTTTATTTTTGTTTGTACTCTCGAGAGTTTTAAAGACATGTTTCGAAGATATTATTTTCAAAGTTTTTTCGAATTGGTCGTATTTTTCCTGAACCGTTCTATGACCATTCGTTTCCTTCAAAATGCTATGGCGGAGCTCTAATTCCTTGTTGTAGTTCCCCATTTGAATCCAGTTCTTTTTCTAGGTACATACTGGTTTTTCTTGTAATACTTCCTTGTCTTATGATTGATCAGTAGCTTGGCCCTTACTAACCTGTGATCTGAGTCGTATTCGAACCGATTTAACACGTCGACATCTTTGAAAAAAGATTTTTTATTGGTGTGAATAAAATGCTTTCCATTTGGGTGGATCCAAGTCCACATTTTGCTATCCTTTTTCCTGAAGAGTGAGTTTGTAACTGTTAATTTATGTTGCCATAGCCATTGCAACATCCTTTACCCTCGGTTATTTCTACTTCCATACCCATATGGTCCCATAATTGGCTCTTCTCCTGGTTTCTTTGATCCAATACGTGCGTTAAAGTCACTTATTACTACAAGTAATTCTGAGCTGAGTTGGTTGATAGGTAGATCCAGTGTTTTGTAGAATTTTTCTAGCACTTCCGTTCCTGTTGGAGCATATACTTGTATAATGGTAGCTTTAACCCTTCCAATTTGAATCTTCAATTCGATGACTCTTTCATTATATCCTTTTATTTCGATAATATATTTTTTCCAACGCTTATGAACAAGAAAACCTACTCCATATTCCCCTTTGGGATGTCCGATATATGTGAATATGTGCCCTTCATCTGTTTCCACAATTTCTTCTCCCATTTTTCGTACTTCACATAGTCCAATAATATCCCACTTTATCTTTTTCCTTGCGTTTTCAAACAAGGTCATCCTTTCTTCTGATAGAAGCGATTGAGCATTGTAAGTACAAATGTATATTTCGTTTTCGAGTGCTTTCTTTTGTTTTTTTTCCAGTTGAATTTGGAGATGGTGATGAATGTGGTGGTGTTGATGATTGCGGTGATGGTGATGGAGATGATGGTGGGGATGGTGGAGGTTGGTTGTTGGGGCTTTCTGCAGCGATGTTGCTGTATGACTTGGTTTACCAGTTAATGGGGGGATTTGGCCGTAATCATCCACGGTGGCCAACCGGATTGGATGATTTTTTTTTTTTGTTTTGTGCAGATCGTTTTTCTTTTGTTTTCGTTTTTATTTGTTGCTTTTTATTCGGTTTCGTTTTCAGTTTCGTTTGCCCGTGTTGTGTACATCATTGATTTTGATCTTCACAATCATTTTCGTTTATAGACGATTCTGATGCTGAACTTCTAGCTCTAAAGAATTTTTCCAACGTACTAGGTTTTTCAAGTGTTACAGTGTCTCTTGTTTTGCTTTTCTTCAATTGAGAAGAGATAGGTCTTTTTGTTTTTGCTGACCTAGAAGGGGAGTTCCGGTTTCTATTTGAGCTTGATTCGGGTTCTTCATCTGATCTGTTTCTTTTTAATTTCTCTGAGCTATGATTTTCTAACTTCTCCTTTTTTCCTTTTGAAGCACGTTCCTCTTTCTTCATCTCAGCATCTTCCCTAGACATATCATCTCTTAGGTAAATTGGATTTCCACTTCTTTGCCGTAGTTTGACTTTATTTTTCATTATTTCCTCTTTTTTCTTTAAAGCTAATAACCCTACCATAATAGACCTAGCTTTGTTACCTTTCTTCCCAAGTCTGTAGATAAAATCTATGTCTCGTGTGCCCAACTCTACACCCAAATCAGTTGTTACTAGATGAATGATAAAATTCTCTAGCTCTTCTACATTTTGTTCAGCTTCTTCTATATTCGAGAAAATTATATTTTTCCTTCGCATCATTCTTTCCAGCCGTGTGATTCTTTTGTCTTGTTCTTCTTGCTTTTCATTGATTGCTATAACTCCCCTTGATATTTGATCGATTTTTGTTTCCATACACTTTTTTGAAACTTCAATGTCATTTTTTAATTCTTGTTTTGTATTTTTAATTTCCCTCAAAATTTCCTCTAAGCTCATTTTCAATTTATCCAAAAAAAAAGTGCGACTGGCAACACTATTGTATCGAGCTTTGATTCGAGTCTCGTTTTGGATTGACGTCTTGTGTTTATTTGACAGATTGAATTTGTTTTGATTTCGTCTTAGATTCTAGTTGCTAACTCTGAGTGAATTCTTTATTCCAATAAAAAGTATATAAATACATATATATAAATATCTTTAGTATTTTATATCAATTTTGTCCGCAATTTAAAGTATTCAAAACGGAAAAATTTTAAAGATTTTATAAGAATGTACAAATTTTAGAGTTTAAATGCATTATTTTTTCCTGTTCGTCTTTAAGTTTACTTTGTTGTACTTTTAGGCAAATTAAACACCGTTTGATCTTTTAAATAGAAAACTTTGATTTACAAAAAACTTGGAAATTTGTAGTTAAAAAACTTTTGTCACAAAATGTTTTTTGTATTGAGCGAAATGAAAAACCATAAACAAAATTAAATATAACTTCTAAACGATAGAAATAATTAAAATTTTTCATGAGAAGCTTTGTTAGAAAAACTTAATAAAATTGTGCGGTAATTTGATTCTTATGAATCTGTTTTTTAAACACAATTTAAGAAATGATTTACTACTCCGAGTAATATTTTTTTTCTGTTCAGCATTTTATTTGCCATAACAAAATTATTTTTAACAGAACTATGAAACAAGCGGCCATACTGTTGAAGACCTAACAAGTAGAGCTAATTTCCAGTTGTTGTCTGAAGATTTAACCATTTCTGGAATTGCTGATACATTATCATTTTCTAATATTGACGAAGCAGTTTCAAATTTTTATAAGATCTTTAATTATAGTTTGAAAAAAAAAGTTCCTCTAAAGAAATCAAGAAATACAAATTTTAGCCACCCTTGGTACACGAAAGAATTGTGTTTATTTCGTAACAAAAGAAATAAGGCATGGAAAACTTATCTCAAAAATCTGTCTCCAATAAACTTCTCTTTTGATGTTGAACTCTTACGCGAATTTAAGCCTCTTTCTAATTTTGTATATGCTAGTTATGATACTGATATGGGCACATCTTTGAAAGAGAATCCTAAAAAAATTTGGAAACTTGTAAACTTAAAGAAAAAATCATATGGCTTTCCAGTTAACTTCACTTAAAAGAACCTTTCATTAGATAAAACTGTTGATATCTGTAACGCTTTCGCAACAAATTTCCGTGATTCATTTGTTAATAGCCTTGAAGAAGTTCATGAAGTATTTTTTCATAATCTTCACTCCTTTTCGGAAACTAGCTGTAGTCACATGCCTGTGTTACAGAGTACGGTCCTTGATTTTTTATCCGCGTTGAATGATGACTGATCAGCCGATCCCGATGGTATTCCCCCCATAGTATTAAGAAAGTGTAGTAATGCTTTAGTTGAATCCCTTACGTTCATATTCAAATTTTCTCTAAAAAAGGAAAATTTCCCAGTATATGGAAGAAGTCATTTCTAACACCAATTTTCAAGAAAGGTAACAAGGCGGATATAACAAACTACAGGCCCATTGCAAAGCTTTCTTGCATTCTTAAATTGTTTTAATAAGTTTTTTGTGAAAGTGTAGCATTTTTTAGTAAAAATCTCATTTGCGAGCAGCAACATGGTTTTGTGAAAAAAAGATCAACGGTTATAAGTCTCCTCACATTCTTAAACATAGGTTCAAACACTTTAGGACAAGGTTATGAAGTTGACTGTGTATACACTGACTTTTCTAAAGCTTTTGACCAACTTAGCCACAAAATTTTTTATTTAAACTCAAAGCTCTTGGTTTTCCACCATTTTTCTTAGCTTGGATCAAATCATACCTTGAAAACAGATCCTATGAGGTAAAATTTAGAAATTGTCATTCTGAACCTTTTGTTGCTTAAACTGGTGTTCCCCAGGGAAGCCATCTTGGCCTTTTCTGTTCATCCTGTCTATTAACGACGTATCGTCATGTCTACGCTCAAGTGAAGTTCTCATTTTTGCTGATGACATGAACATTTTTAAGATAATAAAGTCCACCCATGATCGTATCCTTTTACAAGCCGACATTGATAGTTTCACATTTTGGTGTGGGAAAAATAGCCTTGCCCTCAACCCTTTAAAATGCCAGACGATAAATTTTACTAAAAAACGAATCGGTAGTGTATTTGATTATTGTATATTACAGCAAAAACTCTGTCGCGTCGCCACGTAGATTTTGATGTTCATTTCTGTTCCAACTTAGAATTTACACACATCACATTAATTTTATTGTCAATAAGGCAAGTTCTATGCTTGGTTTTATAAAACGCTGGGCAAAGGAGTTCAATGATCCCTATGTTACTCTTTCTTTGTACAATTGCCATATTCGTCCTCATCTTGAATATGTTTTGCAAGTATGGACTCCCTATTACGAAATTCATAAAAAACGTATTGAATCAATTCAACATAATTTCATTCGCTTTGCCCTAAAGGGTCTTCCTTGGGAAGATCCTTATGATCTGCCTCCCTATGAACATCGTATTCTGCTTCTTCAAATGCAATCTCTCCATCAAAGGCGTGTTAATAATGACTTAGTATTTTTTCATCAACTCATTAATGGTGAAATTGATGCACCTTATTTGCTATCTTGTGTACATTTGAATTACCGAGGCGGAACTCATCATCTAAGTTCATTTGATTTTATACATATTGTCAAATGAGCATTTTATATAACTTGAACAAATCATCGATAGATTGAAATCTAAATAAGGTGGGATTAAAATCATTGTTTAGAACCAGTGCTTGACTATCGTAAACATCTCTATATTATTAACTTCCCATAGGAAGCTATTGTAATGGGTCCGATTAGTCAAATTGAAAATTTTGATATTTCCCGACCTTTCAAGGCCCCTAGAGTCGAAATAAAAGATTTTAAGAAAGATGTCTGTGCGTGCGTGTGTACGTACGTTCGTACGTCCGTACGGACGTACGGAAGAGAACCAGAAGAGATATCGACTTTAAATAAATTTTGTCATACAGATAATAAGGCAGAAAGATGCAGAAAGGGCTCTCAAGAAAATTGCGTGGGTGGTTTTTTTACCATAGCAGTTTTAAAAAAAGATGAACATTTTGGTTAACCCTAAATATCTCACGAACCAATAACGCTAAAGACTTGAATTAATTTGTATATTATATATTGTAACGTGATACCAAACAAGTATGTATATTTTTGGAAAAAATCCAATTAACGGTTTTTTTTATAAATCAATAAAACTGAAAAAAAAAAATATTTGTCACCTCGAAAATTTTACGAACAACAAATGATTTTATCTCCAAAATAATTTTGTGCAACGAAAACTAACGTTTTTGATATCTGGTAAAATTTTGAGAAAAATCGAATTGACAGTTTTTTTTATAAAAAATAAAAACCTTAAAAAAACATTACTCAAGGTTAGTAAAAATTGAATTTCGACTTAAATAACATTCTTAAATAACATTCTTAACATTCGGTAAAATTTTGAGAAAAATCGAAGTGTCAGTTTTTTTACAAAAAATAAAAACTTAAAACAAAAAATTAATAAAAGTTCGTAAAAATTGATTTTCGACTCAAATATCTTTTTTAAAATTATATAAAAAAATATTCGCTTCAAACTAATTTTACTCACACAAAATATAATTTTCAATATTCGGTTAATTTTTATTAAAATCCAACTGTCAGTTTTTTCATACAAAATTAAAATCTACAAAAAATAGTACGTAAATTTTCTTAAAATTGATGTTTGGTTCTCCATATCTCGTGAACAGTAGAAGATATTGACTTCAAATTAATTTCATTCATCCAATTTGTATTTGTTTGTATAAGAAATAAAAACTTTTAAGAAATGCTACCAACATTGGTAAAAATTGTCATCTATTAGAATAATTTAACTGACACCTTTTTTAACAAAACACAAAAACCTACAAACCTTTTAAGCAAGACAAATCGACAGACGGGATGGGAAGTTATCAGTGTGGGTCGCATCCCAGCCTCTTTTTTTTTTGTTGTGTAATTATTATTATTATTATTCCAAGCTTTATTCACTCATTGATACTTTAAAATTTACAATAATTTTATAATACCATTTGATTGAATATATTTACATTACATTTAAACAAGTATGTGTACGTAAAATTAATTTAATTACAAGAAACAAATAATTCAATCAAGGTTTTAAAATAATTTAAATATATACATTATTTGAAAAGAGAGGTATAATTTTAGGTTATCTGAGCATAAGCCTCCCCCAGACTTCTATCTTCTTCTATGTAGTGCTTCTCTCCAATAAAATGGGCATATTTTTCGGATGTCATCCTTCCAGCGTTTATGTTGTCCACCTACGCTTCTTTTGCTTTCTAAGGTTATCCATTCGGTTACTAATTTTGTCCATCGATTATCAGGTGTACGTATTACATGTCCTGCCCATTCCCATTTGAGTTTCTTAAGCCTGTGTCTAACGTCTTCAAAATTAGTTTGACTTCTTATATTCTGATGGTTAATTTGCTGGGCAATATGAACGTTCAAAATAGCTCTCTCCATTGCTCTCTGACATGATTGGAGTTTCACTTCAGTGTTTTTCGTGACTTGCCAAGTTTGGCACCCATAGGTGAGGACTGGAAGAACTGTTGAGTCAAACACATATTTCCTTGTTTTATTCGAAATATTCAATGTAAGAAGATGCTTAACGTTCCAGAACTGCCTCCAAGCGTTCGTCATTCGCTGCTCTATATCCTTTTTTTCTTTGTCTTTGAATGAGATAATCTGACCAAGGTATGTGTAGTCTTCAACGTATTCTAATATATTGTTATTAACACTAACTGGATCAGAAGCACCATTTGTCATAATTTTAGTTTTCTGTTGATTTGTTGACAACCCAATATTTCCGCATTCCGAGCACAGTTCGTTCAGCATCGTTTGAAGTTCTTCACTGCTGTTTGCGATAATTATAATGTCATCGGCAAATCGGAGGTTTGAGAGACATTTGCCATTTATCTTCAATCCTTTGTCTTCCCAGTCTAGCTTTCTAAATACTCCTTCTAAGGCTGCGGAAAAGAGTGCTGGTGAAATTGGATCTCCTTGCCTTACACCTCGCGATATTTTAAAATCTGGTCCGATGCATTCCGTTTTTATGTGGGATGTGCTCCTGTCATACATTTTCTTTAGGATTCGAACTATTTTTTCGTCTACACCTTGATTGAAAAGCGCCTTCCAAATAAATCTCTGCTCTACTGTGTCAAACGCTTTTGCAAAATCGATGAAGGCAAAGTATATTGTGATGTTATACTCTTTGCATTTTTCTATTATTTGATTAACGGTTTGTAGATGATCTATTGTCGAAAAACCTGATCTAAAACCGGCTTGTTCAGAATGTTGATTTAAATTAAGAGTGGTTTTCATTCTCTCAAATAAACACTTCGCAAAAACCTTGTATATCGATGATATTATGCTTATCGGGCGATAATTGTTGATATCGTCCCTGTTCCCTTTTTTATGTATGAGAATTATTTCCGATTGCGTCCATTAGTCTGGGACTTCCTCGGTGACCAAAACCTGATTGAAAATAGTAGTCAACCAGTTGGCCAGTGAAAAGTTGCCGAACTTTAGGTATTCAGCTAATATCCCATCGTTTCCTTTGCTTTTTTCATTCTTTAAACTATTTATTGCTCGCTCTATTTCACTTTTAAGAAATGGTGGAAAATCTTCTTCCTGGTTTTGTCGCTCTAGAAATATATCATCAGTGTCTACTATGCGTGTTTTGTATAGATCAATGTAGAAGTTTGTAGCTATTTGGTTAATATTCTTCCTTTCGCGAATTCTTTTACCATTATCCGCCATTGCTGTTATCCACTCTTTATAATCTTGGATTGCATTCTTTGCCTTTTTTATTGATCTCGTTTCTTCGATTACTGTCTTTAAAAGGTTGTCATTGAATTTTTGGATGTCTTCTTGACAACGTTTCTTGATGTTCTTCCGTATATTTTTCAGATCCTGTTTTTCTTGGGCATTCAGATTGGTCTTTTTTCGAATACTATCACGAGTTTCACTCGATATTTTTTTGCGGTTTTTGAGATACAGCAGTAAGAATATTACCTATCTGCAGATTCTTTTATAGTTTTTTCCATTTTGTTATATGCTATTTGAGTAGGTTCATTTAACCTTGATATAATGTTATATCTTTGTTGAAGATCAGCATTATAACTTTTGATGATATCTGTACTTATCGATTTTGTTAATACTTTTCTTGTAGTTTTATGAAGTTTTCTTGTTTTATGGTTGATTAACAACTCCGCGCGTACTATCCGATGATCTGATTCGAATTGAAAGTTATTAAGTACGGACACATCTTTAAGGATTGATCTTTTATTGCAAAGAATAAAATCTATTTGGTTTTTGTACTTTTGGCCTGGTAAATTCAAGGTCCATTGATTTTGCGGTTTCTTTTTAAATAACGAGTTTCCAACTATAAGTTTTTGTTGCCAAATATATTGGATAAGACGACTACCTCTTTTATTTCGATTACCGTAGCCATATTCTCCTTTCTTCACCATTTTTTATGAAACCTAATTTAGCATTGAAATCACCGATTATCAGTAAAATCTCTGTTTTAAAGTGTGCTTTCGCTATTTCCAGTGTCTTGTAAAAGCGATTCATCTCGTCATCAGTTGCTTTCTCAGTTGGTGCATAGACTTGTATGATGGATATGTTACAATTCTCTACTTTGACTTTCATTCCTATTATCCTATCGTTAAATCCTTTAATTTCTTGAATATTCTTTTTTAACTCTTTGTTTATAAGGAAACCGACGCCATAAAGACCTTGTTTAGTTCCGAAGTAAGCAAATATATTTCCGTTGTTGAGTTCTTGTATGCTTTCGCCTTGTCGCCTTACTTCTGCTAAACCGATTATATCCCAGTGTATCTTATTAAGCGCGTTTTCTAGTTCAACAAATTTTTCTTTTGGTTGGAGAGTTAGCGTGTTAGAGTTGCTACGTATAAGGGTTTCGTACCTGTATTGCTTTTATTAGTATAGTAGTTTTTGTTTGTATGTTTTTTGTTTAGTGAGATGCTTTCCGCAAATTTATAAAAGGGGGGGTGTTGGCCGAAATCCTCCACGGTGGCCGACCGGGTTGGAGGTTTATTCTTCAGTTTGACCATCATAAAATTGTCTTCGTTATTAATAATTGGCTCGCTGGGGTTGACTTTTGGCATTTGTTGTGGTGGATTGTTCGTTAGTTGTTATTGATTTGTTGTTTTTTCGAAGTTATCTACAGCGAATTGGTTACCATTTTTAGCGTCGGCACTTTGACCCATAGTGACGGTTTTCTTGAGGACATATTTCATCAGGGGGGATGATGACGACGATGGTGATGACGATGAGAAAATTTTATTTTTTGTTTGTGGTCTACAGTTCTTTTTGGACGAACTCCTCGCTATATCTGAATCTTTTTCAAAGTCATCATCAGAAAGCTTTCTTTTGTTTTGCTTAGGGTGCGTCTTTATATTGATAATTTCTTCTGCTGTTAATGTTTTACCATCGACAATCAGCCTGTTGTTTTTGACTTTTACTTCTGCGCTTTTTCAAGTAAATTTTTCCGCTTTTCTAATACATCTTTCGGTAAGTCATCATAAAGAATTAAGTTTGTATTATTTTTTGTGTTATATGCTTTTAGTTTTATTTTATCATCTATGATCAGGCATTTTGTTCTATATGACAAGAATCCAATTTTGATAGGTCGAGTTTTATTTTTGTTTTGAACTCCAAGACGATAGACAAAGTCAAGATCTTTCAATGAAACTTCAATTTTGAAGACTTCACTTAAAATTTGTAGCACTATTTGCTCGAGTTCAGTTGTTGATTTTTCAATTTCTTCAAAATTGAGAAGAATAACGTTCTTTCTTCGTAGTTGGCATTCTAAAATACTAATTTTTTCTTCGTGTTTACTAACTTTGTTCTGTTGTGCAATAATTCATAATTCATTCATAAAAATAGTTTAACGTTCCTGTACTTTTTCATTAAGTGAAGAAAAATTATTGAATGAAAATAAAATGTACCTAGTTGATTAGGATGACTTCCTTCAAGTACACCATCAGAATCAGTTTAGTTAAATATAAAAATTGCTTTGAACAGAACTAAAATATTTATGAAACAGCGGATATACTGTTGAAGATAAATAAATATGAAACGTTAAAAATATCATAAAAATTATTCAAATATTTACATTAGGTTTTGAGAATGGTTCTTTTTCTCTCACAACATTTAGCCAACTTCATTCATTCTACGATCATTATAATTGCTGTTACTATGGAACTTTTGTGCTATGTAATGTAAAACAATAAAAGTGAATTTAAAGAAGCCGAAATACTCACGTCTTTGATTTTAAATACCTATGATAACATTCTTACTTAAACCAAAAAGCCAACTAAAGTTACCCCCTATTTATGCATTTCCCCGCTATTTTAAATTTAATATCCTCAGTACGTTTTTCTTATACATTTCCATATAAATCCTGTCTGAGTTCCCAAAAAATCAAACAATATTATACACCTAACAAAGTTTTCCCATCATATCTTGCAACGTTGAAATAAATTATTTTAAAGAGGATTAGGTACTCAACTACACACAGAATATTTTCCTATCTATCTACTATCATGGAGTAGGTTATATGAGTCTATACAGCGTAAAGACTTGTGTGTGTTGTTGTCCTTTGTCTTACCTATCATCTTCATACCCTCGTTCTATAATATACACAATACATAGATACACATTAGCAATCTATCATTTTATACCCAAAAAATATGTCATGTGTGTATATAAAGTTTGTCAATATTTTCCACTCAAATAACCTTCAAGTTCCGATATCATCTGCACCCGAAACCCAACGACGCAACGCCAACGCAACGCCCAACCACCAACCCACATATCATTTTGTAACGAGCCAGAATAATAATAATAATAATAATAATTAATCCGTCTCAAACCAACAGAAACCTATCAACGTTGAATGTCACTCCATAACAACGGCACCGGAGATGATACTTAACGGTAAAAGCAGACAACGACGACGACGCACGGCGACGTAAAAACTTTATACAACCTATGCCATGGTTGCTTGTTCCTTCCTCATTGTCCTGTCACATTATCCAATCCATCAAGATGAAGGGTGGGTGGTTCCTTTGTATACATTTCCCTCTCTCTCTTTCTCTATCTTCACCTCCACCTCAAATTCTCTATTGGTAACGGTGACGGTAAAAACACATCACATCAGACTTCAGACCTAAAAGTTTTGGCCTGTCTTTCAATCTTCTAGTGTTGTTTTTGTTGTTGTTATTTTGTTGAGTGATTGTTTTTGTTCGAAAATCGTTGGAATCTAAACTTAATAGACATCTTTTCAAAAACAATGCTGAGGGCTTGTGACATGGTGGTGGGTATAGGTAGTAGGTACCTAGACTGGAAGAAGACGAAGTCACTTTAAGGAATGAAAATGGTTTCATTGAACTTAAAAGTTTGTTGTTTTTTTTTTAATACTTTAGGTATTCTTTTCTTTTTTTTTTGGAGACAGTAAAGAACATAATTTTTCGTCGTTCAAATCGAAGTATTTTTTTCGTAACTTCCTCTTCTCCTTTTAACTCTCAAATTACCTGAAATGGATCTTAGAAGTTGTTTTCGATAAATGTCTTGACTGTAATTGCTAAGTAGACAGGTGGAAGGGATTGTTTGTTTTTGTTTTTAGGTTTTTTTTTTTGTTTTTCAATTTTCTCATAGAAAGTTCAATTGATAAATTTCAGTTTGAAAAAAAAAACGAAAATTCGAAAATTTAATGGAGATGAAAATGGAGATTGTTAAGCCTCTAATAATGGGATCGATTCGAGTGATTTGTCTTAACGACAGTTTGTTGTCTCAAGAATTTTAGCAACTTAAACTGATGAAACATAATGTGGGGGAAGAAGTTTGTTTTGTAGACTAAGTCCCTAAAATCCTTTGTATATTTTTTTAAGTTTTTTAAGCATTATCTATTTAGATTACAAATGTGAAATGAGTATGACTATAGACCCAAAGAGTAACTGCATAAATAATCCGGAATAAAACATGAATATTTTGTAGTGACAGAAGACAGATTTTATAACAGAATTCATTTCAAAATAAAAAATAGTTGAAATGCAGGAATAATAATTAGGTATTATTTGAAAGAGCTTTCTGAGATTATAAACAAGTCTTATGAATAATGAAGCTGATAACATTCAAAATTAACTGTTTCTTCTTGTTATCTAAAATGGAACAATTTTATGTAAGCGACTTGTCTGAATGCAATGCAATTTTTGGAAGGGTAGAGTTCTATTTCGCAACCAGATATTCTCTGTTTTGGACACTTAATCTCTCCATGACAATGACAATATCTTGGATGTTGCTTTTCCTTGACTTGTATTGGAGTTGGCAACATGCTCCAATTTGATTTACCATGTTCCCAACTCAAAAACGGAAGAATCTGTCGAAATGGGGATCAAATTTAAAACGCACTTTTCTTAAGCTATATTTACGTGTTTTTGAACACTACCGATATCAAATATTGTGTTTTTGTTATCTTTCTCTTAAGAAAGTTAATACATACTTAAAAAAATCTCTTATTTTTGAGCACAGGACAATTTTCAAAGAACAATATCTCAAAACTATTTAAAATGTTTTAGCAGGAGAAAATTTAATTGAAAACAAAATGTGTTTTGAAAAATGCAAAAAAAACTTATAAATTAGAAAATCAAACTTGCTTTGAAAAAAAATCAATTCCAAGACTATTTTCGCATTAAAACAAAATTGACTCATAAAAAACAAAAAAGAGGCTGGGATACGACCCACACTAATAACTTTCCATTCCGTCTGTCGATTTGTCTTGCTTAAAAAGTTTGTAGGCTTAAAAATTACATTACATTACATTACACACTACTCAGCACATAAATGTACAGAGTAGAGAACACAGCACCTTGAGCGACTAGACTATATAAGGTGATAACAACACAAGACATTAATACAAGACAGAAGGACAGAAGAGAAAGAACAACAGAAAGAAAGAACACATGACAACAGCACGCGGTAGGTTTCGAGACGGACCCCCATCTGAGTACTAACCACGCTCACTGATGCTTGATTTCGGTGATCGATGGGGACCGATGCTTTATCAGTGACTAGGCCGTTGCCTGGCTTAAAAATTATCCACAATATTTTGCGTATGATGAAAGAATTTGATTTTAAAATCTATTTTTGTTAAGAAGATGTTTTAATTTTGGTTTATATTTTTTCTACAAAAAACTGTCGATTTGATTTTCCTCAAAATTTTACTGAATATTGACAACAATATTTGTTATAAGATAAAACTAGTTTGAAGCGAATATCTCAAATTTTTGAAAAGAAAATCAATTTTTACCAATTTTAATAATGTTTTTTTTTTAAACTGTCAATTCGATTTTTCTCAAAAATTTACCAGATGTCAACATCGTTATTCTTCGTTACATAAAATTATTTTTGAGATAAAATAATTTTTGTTCGTAAAATATTCGAATTGACAATTATTTTTTTTTTCAGTTTTTTTGATTTATAATAAAAACCATTGATTGATTTTTTTTTTTTTTTTCAAAAATATACTTGTTTGGTATCACGTTACAATATATAATATAAAATTTAATATCGGGTGATTTTTTAAGAGCTTGAAAACTTTTTTTTAAAAAAAAACGCATACAATTTGCAAAATCTCATCGATTCTTTATTTGAAACGTTAGATTGGTCCATGACATTTACTTTTTGAAGATAATTTCATTTAAATGTTGACCGCGGCTGCGTCTTAGGTGGTCCATTCGGAAAGTCCAATTTTGGGTAACTTTTTCGAGCATTTCGGCCGGTATAGCCCGAATTTCTTCGGAAATGTTGTCTTCCAAAGCTGGAATAGTTGCTGGCTTATTTGTGTAGACTTTAGACTTGAAGTAGCCCCACAAAAAATAGTCGAAAGGCGTCAAATCGCATGATCTTGGTGGCCAACTTACCGGTCCATTCCTTGAGATGAATTGTTCTCCGAAGTTTTCCCTCAAAATGGCCATAGAATCGCGAGCTGTGTGGCATGTAGCGCCATCTTGTTGAAACCACATGTCAACCAAGTTCAGTTCTTCCATTTTTGGCAACAAAAAGTTTGTTAGCATTGAACGATAGCGATCGCCATTCACCGTAACGTTGCGTCCAACAGCATCTTTGAAAAAATACGGTCCAATGATTCCACCAGCGTACAAACCACACCAAACAGTGCATTTTTCGGGATGCATGGGCAGTTCTTGAACGGCTTCTGGTTGCTCTTCACTCCAAATGCGGCAATTTTGCTTATTTACGTAGCCATTCAACCAGAAATGAGCCTCATCGCTCATGGGACGTAAAGCGCGAAACACATTTCGAACCGAACACTGATTTTGGTAATAAAATTCAATGATTTGCAAGCGTTGCTCGTTAGTAAGTCTATTCATGATGAAATGTCAAAGCATACTGAGCATCTTTCTCTTTGACACCATGTCTGAAATCCCGCGTGATCTGTCAAATACTAATGCATGAAAATCCTAACCTCAAAAAAACCACCCATTACAAGCCGCTAGCGTTATTGGTTCGTGAGATATTTTGGGGTTAACCAACATTTTCACCTTTTTTTTTAAATTGCTGTATAGTAAAAAAATCACCTACTTAATTTTTTTAAAAGTCCTTTGTGCATCTTCTTGCATTATTATCTGTATAACAACATTTATCTGAAGTCGATAACTCTACTGGTTCTTGAGATATGGACGACGAAAAAAACTTCCCGTACGTACACACGCACGCACAGACATCTCTCTAAAAATCTTTTATTTAGACTTTAGGGACCTTGAAACGTCGAGAAATGTCAAAATTTTTAATTCCACAAATCGGACCAATTACATTAACAATGTGTCCTATGTTTTTGGGTTAAAAATTTCATCCACTGTAATAAGATCCTTACTTTGCTTTTAAAAGTTCCCATCAGAAGTTGTTGTAGTTTGTAAGGTTCTTATCGAATTCAACATTTTAACATCTCTCGATTATTCAATGTAACGACTAGAAAAAGTAGAAATATTTTTTTCAGAAATGTCCAGAAATAACTTTCAGAATTATTTATGGAATATTTTTCTTATTGAACTAAATTTAAAATAAAAAAAGATGACAATTTTGTTTGGTCTCAAATATCATTTAAAAATAAAATAAATAATTCACGTTAACTGGAAGCTCATACATTTTAAGAACAAAAATTTGTATGACCTTTACAAAAAAAACTTTAACTTGCAAATGATGACGTTTTTGACCTTTTTCATATTTTTGAAGAAAAAAAAACTAATTAATAGTTGTTTTTTTTACAAATTTACATGAAATACAATACGATTTTATTGCAATCATGGCTCAGATATGATCATCACAGTGCAGAAATATTCAACAGTCAGCAATATTCAGTTTTTCGTAAAGATCGTTGTGCTCATTCAACTGGATTGGTAAGAGGGGGAGGTGTAATGCTTGCAATACGCTCCAAGTTCTCTTGTGTACAAATGTTTTTGCATTCTTCTTCTTCTCAACTTTTGTATGATATCGATCAATTAATAGTCAAAGTCAGCATTGCACACCAAGTTGATATACATATTTATAATTTTGTGCTACATTCCTCCTTCGAGTATTCTAAATGTAATAATAATAATAATTTTATATTCAATTATAAAAAAGTTTATTTTCAAAACATAGTGAGTTATATGTCGAGTATTTCATGGCAACTTATATTAAATCAGTTTGATTTATTGAGTTCTTATAATTATTTAATTGATTCCTTGAATTGTGCTGTTGGTATGTTTGTGCCTAAAACTAAAGTTCACATTAACTCAAAACCTGCATGGTTTAATAAAAGGCTTTGTAATTTGAGTAACAAAAAAAAACAAAGCTTATAAGCTTCTCCAAATGTTACCTAATAACTCTTTGGTTAAAGACAAGTATATTCTTGAAAGGGAATTCAATATTCTTAACAAGTTTCTATATAAAATGTATATTATCTCGGTTGAAAGTAGTTTAAAAGTAAATAGTAAATGCTTTTGCACGTTCATTAAAAACAAAAAAAAAACAGTGGAATTCCAAAAAATATGCAGTATAAAGGTTCTACCTATTCCGATTTGACTACGATTTGTAATTTGTTTGCTGAATACTTTGAATCAAACTATGCAAGTACCATAGATCACCAACAATCTGTTTATGACAACGACAATCCGGTTACCGCGATCAATGTTGGAAGATTAATTATTAGCAAGTCTGAAGTTGAAGAAGCACTTTTAAATGTGAATAATGACAATCGTCCGGCTCCAGATGGAGTGGCTCCAATAGTCTTAAAAATGTTTGCTGCAGTACTCTCTGAACCTATTTCTTATATTTTTAATCTCTCTCTTTCTAAAGGTGAATTTCTTTCTGAATGGAAAAAATCTTTCATAATTCCTATTCATAAAGCAGGACCCAAACAGGAAATATCTAACTACCCTCCAATCTGCAAACTGTCCACCATTCCAAAACTTTTTGAAAAACTTGTGTGTAATAAGTTTTCATTTTTGCTTAAGGAAGTAATATCGCCTTTCCAGCATGGCTTTGTATCGGGCAGGTCGACAACTACTAACCTTTCTATTTTCACAAACTATGTTCTCAATAAAATTGAGGCAGGGTATCAGGTTGACGTCATCTATACTGACTTTGCAAAGGCCTTTGATAGAGTCAGCCACACTATTCTACTGAACAAACTATCAAGAATTGGTTTTCATTCAAATATTTTGCAATGGTTGAAATCTTATCTTATAGGACGCATTCAATTTGTTTCCATTGGTAATGTTCTCTCTAATCCTGTACATGTGTCATCAGGAGTCCCTCAAGGTAGTCACCTGGAACCTTTACTCTTTTTTATTTTTATTAATGACATGCCAGATATTTTTTATAGTTCTCTTAGACTTTTATTTGCTGACGATCTTAAGTTTTATAGATGCATAAAACAAACTGATGATTGCCTCCGCTTGCAAGACGACCTTAACATGCTTATTGAATGTTTCAAGAAAAATCAGTTATCTTTAAACGTTTCAAAATGTCAATGTTTTTCATTCTATCGTTCTTACTGTCCTACTTTCTTTGAATATAAAATTGGCAGTAGTGTTCTTGAAAGAGTCAATGAAAAGAAAGATCTTGGTGTTGTTTTTGACCTCAAACTCAATTTTATCAAACATGTTGAAAATATTGCTGCCAAAGCTAACTCCATGCTTGGTTTTATTAAAAAAAATTCAGCAGACTTTTCAGACCCTTTTACTATTAAATCTCTTTTTTGTGCATACGTAAGATCTATTTTAGAATATTGTTGTGTTGTTTGGAACCCATACTATAGAATTCATTCATTAAGAATTGAAAGAGTCCAAAAGAATTTCACTAGATTTGTTGTATGGAAACTTGGATGGAATATTGATACTCCTTCATATGCTACGAGATGCAAACTTATCGGTTTAGAGTCACTTGAAAATCGACGTAAAATTTTCTCTGTTTTATTTATTCGTGATATTCTGTCGCATCATATCAACTGCCCATACCTTCTATCTTTAATTGAGTTAAATATTCCTTCTCGTCAACTTAGAGATTATGATCTATTCCACATAAGTTACCATAGGGTTAATTACGCAGTTAATGAACCTATAACTCGGTGTGTTAGGGAAACCAATTCTGTCTCTAATGTAATAGACTTTGATTTCCATTTTAATAGAGTCACCTTAAAAAATAAACTTGTGTTCCATTTCCTAAATATTGATTGAAATGTATTTATTTATTTATTTATTTTTATTTATTTTTTGCTTTGTTTAAATATTAATTTAATTTTAATTTTAAGTAGTCTGTAAGATGATTAATGTAATCTCTGTTTGATGAATAAACTAAACTAAACAATTAGAAATGCTATACGAAAAATTGGTGAAAATTATTTTTTAAGCTTCACAGGCTTCACAACCACTATGCAATATAAATAATTTATATCATTTGAAAAAATTCCTATAAAACTCCAACACGAAGAAAAATTGTTTCTTACAAAAAATAAAAAAACAATGCTAAATTAGTTTGACTTCTCGAAAAATTTTACAGAAAAAGGCTTTACATATATGACAATTTGACTTTTTATCAGTGTGGGTTGCATCTCAGTTTACTTATTGATATCCCCTGTAGTTATGGTCAGATGTCTATGCTAGTACCATTTAATTATGTTTTCTTCTTTCGAGGAATTACGAAATCCTAGAAGTCTAATTGACATGAGAAGAAGGTCACCTCCATTCCACTATCCATATCACTCATACAAGAATAAGAATGGTTGGAAGTTTGAATTCACTAGGCCCTGTAGTACGACCAAATTTATGATTTTTACATCTGGCAGTTTCATTCCTTTTTTATAACTCTCTCACCCAAATAACTTACTAACAGAGCTAAAAGCATAACCTTGCAATTAAAAGACTTTGTAGATCAAAGTACTTCTTATAACTAAGATTTCATCTTCAAAGCTGGGAAAAAAATGTCCTAATGACAAATCAATGTATGAATAATAAATAAAATGAAATAGACAAACACATTTCATACAACTTTATTCTCTGTAAAAAATTTAACACAAAATCTTAAACATACTGTCGAAGTAAATATTTCGTTTACTTTTTTGTAAACTTCCGCTTCCGCCATCGCATACATTTCAATCTCAATTAGGCATACTTTTCCTAAAGATCATCCATAGGTAAACGAAGAAATACATTATATGAATAAATTAATCTCAAAATTCAAAAGAAACAATTTTTAAAGTCTATAATCCCATCTATCATTTATGTATTATCAATGGAAGCACATTGATGTCATCACAACACAGCAAGAAAAAATAAAATTGAAAAAAGGAATCATGCCCTTTTCATCTTCTTAACCTAATTCAAATGTGACATCTTCTTTTTTTTTTTTCTTTCGTCTCCGGCTTATTCTTCTTTTGCTTCTACTTTTTCAGATGTCTGCTCCAATGCTCCAACCTCCAGCTCTAATTCGTATGCACATACTAATCTATCACATTAGAGAGAATAAGGTTTATGTCTGCCTCCTTTTGTTGATACAGAGTTCATTTCCACCCCAATTCCCTTTCGACTCTCCCTTTCAATGAATTTAAAAAATTAAATAAAAAAAAAACCCTCAAGCCACGCATTTTTTTACCCCAAGAATCCCCACAATCAATTCAAATTAAATTCATTTCCTTGTACAACAAACTCCAGAAGCAAGCTGGTTATGTTTAGGGCAGGCTTCACATCTGTCTTTTATTGCTCCATTTTCTTCCATCATGAAATATTCGCACATCCGGGAAATAGAAATCATTTAAGCTAGCAAAAAAAAATGGAAGAAAAACATCTGTTTCCATATTTGGATTTAAAGTGCAAAAAAAGAGAAACAGAAGCAGAACAGGAAAAGTAGGAAAATTTATATTTAAATATCGAAATAGGGTAAATATATATGTATTTACAAAATTTAATGAAGCTTTGCTCGGTTCCGTGTCCCGGCCACCAACACACCGCCTCTTATATGCATATACTGCCGGAAGCTATGATTTATGTACGAAGACCAATATTTTCATAATGAAAATATCAACTCATCGTGTGCCTGGGGGCTATATATGTATGTAGATATCATGACTTTCCCTTCATTTCTTCCTATTCTTGGAGCTTAAGCACCCCCAAAACGATTAAATCCACTTTGTGCCAAAACGCCACCTTATCACAGACCCATTTGTATGCAAAACGGGTGACTTTCGATGACATACGACGGCGACGACGACAGACCCCAACTAGCTACATCAGATTTTGTGAAAGTGTATTAAAATGGACAACCTGCTTCCCTTCAGGGGTAATAATAACAACAATATGACATTGTAGTGTGCCACATCAGATCAAGGAATAAATTGTGCGGGTGGTTTTTAAGGTATCATTTCTCTTCCTCCCCAAAACAAAATCATTCCCTAACAAAATTGTCAAGCGTTTAGCATATTTTTAATTAATTTGCGTTCCACGTTGAAGAATCTGAATTCCTGCGGAATCACCGCCATCACCGTCAACCAAAGCACCATCATCATCACAACCAACCAACACACCAAGAGCGCCCCCTGGCGCGCGTTGACTTTATCGAAATTGATTTATCGACAAAACACAGCTGGGAAGCATAGTTGAAAGGCAGTAGTGGGAGTGGGAGAGCGACCGCGAGGTGGCTCTATGGTAGGCGACGCGACGCTTGGTGGAGGGATAAGGAGGAGGTTATAAGGATACGATTTATAGTGGCCATTAAAGGAGCTGATTGTCATTTTTTGTGCTTGCTTCTGTTCAGCTGCGACAAGGACACATCACCCAGCACCACGATGTATATACGTTGCCGATGATAGGGTGGAGTGAGGTTCTTGTGCAAAGAAATGCTCGTGCGTCGTCGTGCCGTTCATTTTATTTTTAGCCACTTTGTTCGATGTTCAATGTTCGTTGGGGAGCGGTTGAATGTCATTAAATTTCATATGATAGACTTTGTATTTTTCTTTGTTTTATGAGCGGAGTCTATATCGGCAGCAGCAGCAGCAGCGTGATGGTGCGTTGTATGCTAGGATTACTATTCTCTTCAAGGATATTAAGGATATAATAATTTTATAGGTATTTTTTTCCTTAATATGATTGTGACACACACTGGGAATGAGTATGCTAATATCCTTCTGTAAGGATTTATCACTTTGTTTGAGTTTAAGCAGTGTATAGGCAGGGCATATAGTAATTCTTATATGATAGTACACTATGGCGTATGCGTGTTTTTATTTTATTTTTGAAAATGATTTTAAGTTGACATTTTCAATGACAAGGAAAATAATAGGTATAAAACAAAAAAAACAGCTTCTGAAGACTCATTAATATATGAACAAAGTCGTTAAGATTTTTTGAATGGTATTCGCGGTTCCTATAGGCTTCTTCAACCACCATCCAACGAGGACGATGAGTTTCTTATTGCCATAATAATTAAGAAGTCATAAAACCCTGAAAGATAAATTTCCACTCATAAATGTAGGCAACTTTATATATGTACATATGTATGTATATGTATAAATTCCTGCTGAAACATTGTTTGGTATTTGGTTATTTGGCGGAATTGGAGGGTGGGATTTTTAATGGTGAATGTAAATGGTACAACCACATGATGGTTGTAAATTTGACAGTTATTAGTGTTGTTAATTTTAATTTTAGACATTTTGTATTATAAGAAACATTAAAGGACTTAGGAAAATTAGCTTTTGAAGATTTTTGTAGTCGTTTTATTTATAGAATTTAAGCTCAATGAAGATTTTGGAAGAATTTATTTGTTCACCATTTTTCTATAAAAAATGTATCCAACAAAAATTCTCTGTGTATGAGGTATTACAAAAAATGTTCCCTTTGTGTGCGGACAGATTTCGATTCAGGACCGCTGGTCTTGGAGAAAACAGTTTGGGTGTCGTTGAATCGAATTTCTTTTGACCTTCACATCACCACACTTAATCCCTGTGAGTCTGCCTTATCATTAATCAAATTATGTCCACTTAAAGAACGACAAATAACTTTCATAAGTTTAAAACTTAATTACAAATGTGTATTTAGGCTAGAGCCTTATAACAAACTTTAGTCTTTTGGAAAGAACAGGTTTCAAATTGATGAGCAATAGAACTACAACGGAACATTTTACATAGATTCAACGTTGTTGCAATGTTTTATGTCATTTGTTGTTTTATTGATTATTGTACGGGATTTTGTGCTATTAAAATATAGACTTTCAATAGACTCTCTAACAATTCTGGTGTAAAACTATAATTTCCAGGAATGCCTGCCAGTTAACTCCTGAGATCATCTTCGAACTTAATACTGTCCAAATTAGAGTAAAGATATTCTTTTTTATCCGCACATCAAGAATGTGGAAAGCTATTTCTTCTATTTTCTTAATGCTCTTATTTTAATTAAACATGTTTAAAGAAGTCATTACTCCTTGGTTTTTATTATACTATGTACTGTTACGCCAACAATGTAATTTCCGCCAACAATGTAATTTCATTGTTTTTATACATTTTTTAGGTCAAACGCCTAACAATGGGGCTCCTCAGATCTCACGAAGAAAGCCGTCCACTAGTCAATAACAGTTCAACAACATCAACCCTCAAATCCAAGACAAGTACTCAAATGTTATCAAATGGCTATATCAACGATGAAGCATTTGAACCGGAAAAGTTTATATCGAGTAAATTTGGGGATTCATGTCGACAATCTCTAACAGCGATACCAATGATGGATGCACTGAATTTAAATGACAACAGCGAGTTTACACTGAAGAAGCGATATCTGCGTGAAACAAGCAGTGGTAAGCTTAGGAAGTTGTAATATTTTCATGCTCAGTTTTTTGACCGTCATACTTTCATCTCTTCTTTTATTTATGAAGCAAATTCAAGTCCAAAAATATTCCCCCAGCGAATGAGATTAAATTCCTACCATCACAGTAACCATCAATCCGAAGTGACAGCTGAAGAAATTGAGCTGAAAGATGCTCCTTGGTTTCAAGCTGGCATATCAAGAGATATTGCTTTGGAGATTCTCTCGAGTGAGAGTCCGGGTGCCTTTTTAGTTCGAAAAAGTAGTTCTAAGCCTGGTTGTTATGCATTGACGTTGCGCGTTCCATCACCGCCTGGGCCCAAAACTGCCAACTACATTATTCTTCGATCGGCAAGGGGATACAAAATTAAAGTAAGTTTTAAAATTGTCTAGTATTTTCCATGTCTTCATTTTATTCTTCTTCAAAATTCAGGGTTTTCGAAAAGAATTCACCTCCCTTCGAGCACTTATCACACATCACTCCGTTATGCCGGAACTCTTACCAGTTCCTTTAGCTATGCCACGACCTACAAACATGACATCGTCTCGACGAAATCTTGACGACTTTGACACATACGATTCCTTGCAAATGCTTCTGAAGTACCTTCGTGCGAAAAACATGGAGAACGAATGAAGGCAACTTATGGTGAAGTGCACCAGGTCCAAACGAAAGGATTCGCACTTAAACACTCACATCAGCTAGGCTAAAAGGCTTAAACTGCCGACGCTGAGGCCGTCGCCGTCACCGCTGCCACCAGCCATCCTCAGCAGCTGTGTCGCCGCAACAAATTGCACATCACTATGCACTATACTGCCACATCACGCCGCGAAAATGGCTTCAGATTCAAAGAGGACACACACACATCAGAGCCCAAAAGCGAGAGAACTCAGGACATACTACAAAAATGTTACCTCAATTACGAAAAGGAACTCAATTTCAGATTTATATGTACAAAAAACATACAAAGCTATAAACACAAAACAAAAATAAAGAAAGCTTTTCACAAGACTTTCTTGAACACTCAATAATAAAACCAACAAAAATGAGATAAGGTGTTATTTATGGGATTCACCAAAAAAAAAAAAAATTGTACATAAATTGTTAAAAGAAAAAATAATTCACAAAATTTATAGGTTGACTAGTTATTTAAGAAAAAATAAAAAATAAAATATTTATTCTTTTTTAATAGCGTAAGGATAAAATTGTGATATTATTACAAACAAAAATTTAAATACTTCAAAATAAGAAATAAAAAAAATGAAATGGTTAAACACAAAAATTGTAAAGCATAATGTTCAATAAATAGTTTTTAAAAAAGAAGTCCAGCTTAATTAATAGATTTTATGTTTATTTGTTTTTATTGGCGTTGTCAAGATCAAAATCTCCCTTAGAATTTTCCCATCTATAAAATATGGATACTTTAAGACTTTCATACTGTTTCCTAAGAGCACGAGTATAGGTAAATTAAGGAAGAATTGGAGATAATTTACTAATCTTGGTCAGTTTTGGTATTCATTTGGGAGGGAAAAAAAGTAGAGCAGAAAGCATTCTTGATGTGTGGGTAAGGAGAGAATCTCTTTACTCTTTTCTTGGCAGTTCGTCTGAAATTAAACTCCTGGTAAACTGTTAAAACTTCATGTATTATTATTGTTTGAGGGGAGAATTGCTTATAAAAATATCGATTTATCTGTCTAAGATACTTAAGCTGTTCGTGACCAAATATGTTTTGAAAAATGAATGCTTTTTAGATAATACCCAGATTAGAAGGGGTAAAATTTTGTCTACACATTATCTTAGAAATAATAAAAATCGAATTTACGGTAATACGGTACGATCTCACCATACGTTGTCGTTAAAGCTGCAGATTGGAAGGTCAAGGATGTATGTAAATCTAGAAAAAAAAAAAACGAATATAAAAAGGTTATAATGGGTGATTTTTTTGAGGTTAGGATTTTCATGCATTAGTATTTGACAGATCACGCGGGATTTCAGACATGGTGTCAAAGAGAAAGATGCTCAGTATGCTTTGACATTTCATCATGAATAGACTTACTAACGAGCAACGCTTGCAAATCATTGAATTTTATTACCAAAATCAGTGTTCGGTTCGAAATGTGTGTTGGCAGAAAATCCGCTTTTTTATCGACAAATTTTTTTCAGCGATGAGGCTCATTTCTGGTTGAATGGCTACGTAAATAAGCAAAATTGCCGCATTTGGAGTGAAGAGCAACCAGAAGCCGTTCAAGAACTGCCCATGCATCCCGAAAAATGCACTGTTTGGTGTGGTTTGTACGCTGGTGGAATCATTGGACCGTATTTTTTCAAAGATGCTGTTGGACGCAACGTTACGGTGAATGGCGATCGCTATCTTTCAATGCTAACAAACTTTTTGTTGCCAAAAATGGAAGAACTGAACTTGGTTGACATGTGGTTTCAACAAGATGGCGCTACATGCCACGCAGCTCGCGATTCTATGGCCATTTTGAGGGAAAACTTCGGAGAACAATTCATCTCAAGGAATGGACCGGTAAGTTGGCCACCAAGATCATGCGATTTGACGCCTTTAGACTATTTTTTGTGGGGCTACGTCAAGTCTAAAGTCTACACAAATAAGCCAGCAACTATTCCAGCTTTGGAAGACAACATTTCCGAAGAAATTCGGGCTATTCCGGCCGAAATGCTCGAAAAAGTTACCCAAAATTGGACTTTCCGAATGGACCACCTAAGACGCAGCCGCGGTCAACATTTATTTCATTTAAATGTTGACCGCGGCTGCGGTAAGTAAATGTCATGGACCAATCTAACGTTTCAAATAAAGAATCGATGAGATTTTGCAAATTTTATGCGTTTTTTTTTTAAAAAAAAGTTCTCAAGCTCTTAAAAAATCACCCGATATAAGTTCAAAACAAGAGAACATTTCAGAATATAAGACAGATAAATAGGGAGATAATGGAGCTTAGTGGAACACCTAAACACCTTTATTAGAACGAGAGGCAAATGGGATATGGTTAATGGATACCCAATTGACTTAAATAAAAGGAAACAATACCTCAGCATTCCTCCTGGCGTGATGGTTAGTGAGTAGGACTAACTTAGAGTGTCCGAATGGGACCTGTAAGTTATGGTTAATAATGCTACTTTTATGAACTTTATCATGACAACATGATACACACACAGGAATGGTTAAGAATTGTAGGTCACTAGGCGTTAGTTCTCAAAAGACTGTTGCACCACCTAATTTATTTATTTATTAATACCCCCAGAATTATAAAGCATCTTGAATACTTAATGAAAGCTTTGGGTGTTACAATTATTTTATTTAATGAATTTCTTGTATTCGTTTTAATGCTTTTAAGTGATTTTTTTTAATAATTACAAGTCTTCAAAGTCCGTGTTAAATGATTGAAAAAATAAAATTAACCTTGTTTTTTTTTGCAACTCCTTTATAAATAACGTCACAAGGTAACATAATTTTGGGAAGCCTTAAAAAAGGAAAAATCATACATTTTTTTTTATTTTTCATGTGAAAAATTGACCTCTTTACCTTCATTAAATAATTTAGACTAAGTGAAAAGCCTCATTCCACAACATGACACTCATATATTACATACGTCCTAATACGAAGAGCACTTCGTGTTTTCTAAAGCTTATACTTGGAGTTTCACTGCCATCCCAACATAATACCCAAGGGACAATTTCAGGCTTTGAAAATCTACTTGTATAAATACATTTTCAAAGTATACCTTATGTATGTATCTTTACATTTTTTTTAGTCCTTGTGTGTGTATCTCTCTATAGATACGTACATATATATCCACTCAGTGTTCCCTTAGGGATATAAGAGGTTATAACTAAAACTCAAACAATGACTTTGTTCTCTTGTCTTTGCTTTGCAACTTTGGGTATACCAAACATATATATAGGTACACCAACTGCAAATATATACACAAGCGTACTCATATATAGAACAAGTCCAAGGATGACTCAATTTCCCATGTAATCCGTTTTGGTTGTGATATCATTTGAGTTTACATTGTGCAAGGAAGGACCTCGCTCAGAGCTTCATCTTCATCTCTCGTCGTTTGTCCTATAGGAGAAGATACTATAGACCATATTGTCCTGCAAAAACAAGATTAACTTTAGCTTTATATACCACGACAACCGACCACATCACATTTATTGTACCATCTGGAACAGCAATTAAAAGATATCTAGATTGAGAGTAAAATATCTCATGGTATAACGAACGAGAGGAAAAAATAGATAGATGCAGTAAAGACTCTTGGGTCGTGTGTGATGTGATGATGCTGATACCTTTCATAGGGTTATTTCAAAGTATATACTCCTACTATAAAGATGAAAAAGTTTAAAGGAAAGGTTAGAACGTAAAAAGGACAACGGAAGAAATCAAAGGGAACACAAATTCAATTTTCAGGTTGGCTTATGTTAATACTGTGAAATTGAGAGGAAAAACTTTCCAAATCGATTTGTATTTGTATAGAAGACAGTTTTAAAAACGAAATAGCTTTTCGAAGAATTTAACTCAATTTTTCCTTTTAATTTTCTTCACCTGAGCACAAAAAGAAGTCTTACATAACAAGCTTGTATACTGTAGAACTAAACATATCTTGATCAGAGTAAAAGAAGAATATAAAATAAGACCAACAAATTTACAAAAAATGAATATGTTTTTACACAATGTAGTAAAATTATGCAATCTTTTGTGAATGCAATAATCAATATTTGTATTCAGTAGAAAGGACGCATTCTTTTTTAATTTTTCTTAACATGTTGCAAATTCACTGAACATAAAAGCACTGTTATAGTAGGGTAGTTATAATTATAACAACATTTAAATTTTGATTAAAAAAAGAGGCTAGGATGCAACCCACACTGATAACTTTCAATCCCGTCTGTCTATTTGTCTTGCTTAAAAGGTTGGCAGGTTTTCGTGTTTTGTTAAAAAAGTTATCAGTTAAATTATTCTAAAAAAATTTAAAATTACCATAAATATTTTGCATATGATAAAAGAGTTTAATTTCAAAATCTATTTTGGTTAACGAGATTTTTTTTATTTTTTATTATTTTTGTTATTTTTATTTTTACCAATTTTAGTAGCATTTCTTAAAAGTTTTTATTTCTAATATAAATACAAATTGGATGAATGAGAAATGGTTTGAAGTCAATATCTTCTATTATTCAAGAGATATCGAGAACCGAACATCAATTGTTACCAAATTTGCGTAGGTACTATTTTTTGTAGATTTTATTTTTTTATGAAAAAAACGGACTGTTGGATTTTTATAAAAAATTTACTGAATGTCGAAAATAATATTTTCTGTGAGATAAAATTATTTTGAAGCAAATATTTTTAATTTTTAATAAGAAATTTGAGGCAAAAATAAATTTTTACCAAGTTTTAGTATTGTTTTTTTTTAGGTTTATATTTTTTGTAGAAAACTGTCAATTCGATTTTTCTCAAAATTTAACAGAATGTTGAAAATAATATTTTTTTTTGTAAGAAAATATTAATTTTAAGCCAATATCTTAAATTTTTGAAAAGATATTTGAGTCGAAAATCAATTTTTACGAACTTTTGGTAATTTTTTTTTAATTTTTAATTTTTTGTGAAAAAAAAGTAATTTAGATTTTTCTCAAAATTCCATTGAATATTGACAACAATATTTCTTATAAGACAAAATTAGTTGGAAGCCATAATCTGAATCATTTGAAAAGATATTTGAATAGAGAACCAATTTTTACGAACTTTTAGTAATATTTTTGTTAAACTTTTATTTTTTGTTGAAACTGTCAATTCGATTTTTCTCAAAATTTTACCGAATGTTGAAAACAATATTTCTTAAGATGAAATTAGATTGAAGCCATAATCTCAAATTTTTGAAAAGATATTTGAGTTAAAAATCAATTTTTACCAACTTTAAGTAATGTTTTTTTTTTAGGTTTTTATTTTTTATAAAAAAACTGTCAATTCGGTTTTTCTCTTATTTTTTTTCTTCGGTGTCCAAAATTATTTTGGAGATTAAATCATTTTTTGTTCGTAAAATATTCTAGGTGACAAATATGTATTTTTGTTCAGTTTTTTTTTTATTTATAAAAAAAAATGGTTGCCTGTAAAGTCGGTTTTACGGGCGAAGATTTTACGTGACAACGTCTTTTTCTCGGTAGAATATTTATTGATATGAATATAATTAAATTGCACAATAGGAACAAGGAATTGAATGAAAATAAGAATTACACAAATTTTTTAAACTAATAATTTACTTAACTCTATCAACATTTATCAATAGTATGACATAACCTATAAACTCAGTTTCTCAACTTTTGTGTCAATCTAACAATTAATCAATCAATCATAGTTTACGATAATGAAATATCAGTGTACAATTATTTACCTTTATTGTTGTAGTTGTTGTAAATGACGAATCTAAGCACTCCACATTTTCACTACAGACACAGCTGACGATACTTTAACCACACGTGTGAACTTGTATTATGATGCTTTCTTGTTTTTCCAACGCCAAGAACGTTCGAGAAAGACAAAGACAGAGACACAAGCATGCGCCGATTCAATGCGCCTAATTCTCTAGTGCTGCGCGCGCGGCAGACCGATCATAGTTGAGTTGGAGAGAGACGCAAGGCATTCGGCGGGCTTCTCTCTCGTTCGGTGACTCATCGTAACGTTACCGGGCGTTACACTTTTTCATAAGTGACTCCCAGCCGCAACCTAATTTAAGACGTTGTCACGTCAAAAAACGTTTATTGGATTTTTTTCCAAAAATATACTTGTTTAGTATCACATTACCATATTATGTATAATAAAAAATGTTTTCACCCTTTTTTTAAATTGCTATGGTAAGAAAACCACACGCGCAATATATTTGAGAGTACTTTCTCTGCATAACCAAACTTATTTGAAGTCGATATCTCTACTGGTTCTTGAGCTAT